>PPHD01019664.1:1505-13994 GCA_002909625.1 Bambusicola thoracicus
TTTTACTGTCTCCAGAGACATCACCTTTCATCCTTCTCCCTTGAAGCAGATTTCTGCCCAGATGATACCTTCCCCCAGCCACAATTTCCTCTCCAGAAGCTGCAAGAGCTCCAGCCTACGCTGGGAACGTGACCTCAGCTGACAGCTGCAGCTGTTAGCTGAAAGACCCACCACGGTAGTTCTGGAGAAGGACAGCTCATAGGAGGAAGCACTACCTGCAGTACAGACCAAGAAACCTGCAAGCACCTGGGGGAAACCCTCAACACCTCACCCCTTCAGCAGGTGGTACTGTGAGCCAAGGAAAGCCATGCCCATCCACAGCAAAACAGTCACTTTAGATCGAACCATCACGCGCACTCAGGTACAATGTAGAGTTAAGGAACACAGGCTTTAGCAGGGCTGGAACTTATGCCAAACTACCAAGAGCTCACTGAGACACCAGGGTGAGTTTCAGAGCCTCTCTTTATCAAGCTGCAGGCAGATGGTGAGAGAATGCTAAAACACTTCCACTCTGAGGGATTTCTACACCTCCCTGCAGCCTGCAGGGAAAAGTCAGGGACTGGACCCAGTGACAGAGATCAGCATCTTCAACTCCAGCCAGCAGGAATAAAAACAAAAGAATAACAGCAGCCTTGGGTTTTTTGCTCAACTCAGCACTCAAGCCTGCTCTCACTGAGCATCCAGTGAGAAAATGCAGCAGGAGTTTGCATCTTGCAGATGTATTTAGTTCCTGGCGTGGCTCTCACCTTTAACCAAAAATCCAAAGCCAACTGCCTGAAAAGGAGATAAGCTTGAAAGAGCAGAGCAGCTCACAGCAGTGGAGAGATGCACAGGTCCCACCATCGGTGAGAGCCTTCCACGCTCCCATGGCTGGCACTTAGCTGGGCAGATCCCTCAGCAGATCCCTTCCCTCTGCCAGCTGAGGCACACGCAGCCAGCTCAGTGCTGCTGACACAACAGCAGTGAACCTGGGAATTTCTAGGCCAAAGTGCTCGTACCAATGGCCAAGCCTGCCAGAGACAGCAAAAACTCAGAGCTGAGGAGATCAGTTTCTACCTAGCGACATTTAGAGCACTTGATACAAATTAAACACTGCTCTTCACATAGGAATAAAAAACCCTAATCCAGCCATCATCTGGATCCTCCCAGACAATAAAGCTGCTTCACTGCGAGGACAGTTGAATTAAAAGCAATGAGTCACACACCCCATCTACGCAAAGCTGCTTTACAGCTACGTACACCAAAGTAGCCTAATTCTGGGAACAGTCTGATCAGCAAATCATACCTTAAAACTCACCGTGGGATTTTTATTCCTGGAAAATCTACCACCTCAAAGGTTACAGAAAATTCAGAGATTGGTCCTTTCTGGGTAAGTTTGGCAAGGGCTGTAGTAGACAGGCCTCCACGCCAGCACAGAGACTAGTGAAATGCTACAGACGTTGGTTCTTCCAACACACTGCACACATGCACACAGGGCAAAAAATCAGGAGGACCATTTAAGTGCAGGATTCCAGCAAATCCAGCATCAGCAAGATGCAAGAAGTAAACTGCAAGGAAGTAAACTGCAAGGTAATTCAGGTATTATTAACTGTCAGAGACAGTTTGGGCAGCTGCCTTCAAGTATTCCAGCTGGAGGAAAGGATTCAGGAGGGTTTGTGATAGGAGGGCTCTCCTCATCACTAACCTGGTACCAGGGCTGCAAGCTGGAATTTGCTATTCCCCTCTGTGTGGGGCTGCTCCATGCTGGGAGCGAGCTGTCTGTCCCTGCACACAGACGTGGGTCTGTGTGCCCCTGGGAAGCAACCATCTGGCTGCTCCATGCTAGCAGCTGCTTTAGGGATCTTCTGCCTGTGCATTAAAGCCACACGAGCAGAGAGCATGCTCTGGGGGGAGTGGTGATGCTGCTCACCCAGGTTCTTTATCCAGAAGCTTGTGGCTGTTGTCCCTAACACTGGGAAAGACATCAATCTGGCCAGTTAAGAGTGATTATGAGCCAAGCCCTTTCCAAACAGGATCTCAGATTGCCTCAGGCCCTTTGTGCAACCTATGAAGGACCAAAAGTGTCAGTGCTTCTAATCTACAACAAGTCTAGTGGGTTAATGCAAAAACAAAATGCACAACACAGTAAAGCCAAGCGTGGAATCTACAACAGACAAATACGTTATTTCTTGTAAGACTCTCAGGCAGAAATCCTGCAGACACACAAAGAATACTGCACACTCCTTTCCAAAAACATCACCTAAAGACACTTGCATATTACAGATGATTTGGCATCAGAGCTCAGAGCGTCAGTGCCAGCACAGGGTGCAGGCTAGAAAGATGACTCCATGTGACAGCTTTCACATCACCTCAGGCTACACAGTGCTTACAGGTTGTGTTGGGACTGAGGCTGGCACTGCTCTGACAACATTTAACCACACCCAGTCGGTCCCTGCCTATCCCATGCACACAAGCAAGTTCAGCTCAGCCACACATCGCTCCCAGAGCCCAGCAATGCCATTTGTGCCAGGTGAGACATGTGGCTCTTCTCAGGTCACCAGTCAGTGACAGGGTAGCGCTGCAGGCTCAGCAGGTACCATTTTCCTGCTTCCTTCCTTTTGCTCTAAGGGATGTGGAGACACAAAGTCTTCCCAATAGTCTTAGAGGATGAGGATGGCGCTCCTGCTTGATTCATGATTCACCACAAACAGCAACCAAAGGCAGGGAAGCCTTCCTCCTCCCCTCTAGAGGAGAACACAGGTATTATAGGAAAGCTTAATAAAAGAAATCCTCTCAGCAGAGCAAAACCAGGCGCTAAGGCCGAGACATTCAGTGGTCTCACTTCCATCATTTGAAAGTGCTTGCTGAGACCTGCTCTGCCTGCAAGGCTCCCACAGCCACCTTCCAGCCACCGGAGTGCCCGCCGGGGCAGGCAAAGCCACACATCCAATGTAAACAAGCAAGCACTACACACACACACAAGCACACGCTTAAAGCCATCCAGGCCTCCTCTGCACATCACAAAGCAGCAGTAAAGGTTTCAAAGCCCATTTCAGTCCTTTACAGATGACTCAGAAGCAGGGCTAGGAAGCTCTTTTGTACATTCAACTGTAAAACACGTGAGGAAGAGGAGCGAGACAACTCTCCTGATTGTTGCTACTGCCTACAGCAAGTTTTGGTACAGATATCCTCTCTTATAGGCACTCAGTGGGTAAAACGTAGCCACAACAAACTTGCCATCAAAAATCTTTCCAGTCAGCATTTTTTGGGCAGCTTTGGAATCACCAGCATTTGCATATTCAACAAAGACCTGAAAAAGAGAGAGGAAAAGTAATGCCCCTGGGGCAGCATGCCATCTGCCCCCCTCCCAACCCTGCAACTGAGAAAACGCTCTCTAAGCAAATTTTCCTCCCCTCCATCTGTGGAAGAATCCATGGCAGTGAGTGGAGCTGAAAAAGGAAGATGATGCATCTCTGAGCTGCAATTTCAACTCTCACTCCTCCTTTCTGTGGACAGTGCATTTTGTACGGTGGGAGAAATTATGATCATGCTCTACATCCTCAACACTTCCTCTCCTTCACACTGGTTTCTCCCGTTCTCTCCCATATTCCAGACCCTCTTCTAAAGCTGTTTTTGGGGTCCTCTCAGGTTAGGGAACTCTGCCTGTCTGGGAAGGAATGTGTGCTGTCCTTCAAGACAACCAGCTATTTTTAGCACTGCTGCCAGCGAGGAGCTGAGAAAGCAGTACTGCAGCACACAGAGTGACCACGAGAGTGAACGCACAGCCTCTTCCCTCCATTCACTTACTTGGCCTTTACCAGGATTTTCCTTTGGAATAAGCAAGGAAACCACCGGTCCATATTTCTGACACTCCTCCCTTATGTCTTCCAGGATATCTGAGAAAAGAAAGAGCTGGTTGTCTTTCACTTTGCAAACTAGAGTGTGCTAAGAAACAAGCAAAGGCTAAATGAACACATCCAGAACTTCCAGTCAACACGGCCTTTTCCTTTCAATTTCAAATCAATAATCAAGACTTCCCACCACAGAAGTTGATACTGCTCAACAGCCACATATAACAAGAGAGTGTCTGAACTGAGGCCCACAGTCACAGACGTGCAGGCAGGGAATCCCTGAAAACAGTACTTCTCCTTGCACGTGAAGCCTGGCCTTCTAGCAGCTAAATGGTTCAGGATTTGTGACTGCTTCTTTTTGGTTATGGCACATGGAGGAGGGGAACTAAAGTAGCTGCTACAAACCAGCCTTTGTGTGAGCAGAACACAGCCTTTTACACTCCTATCCCCTGAGCTCTCTCGCTTGTGCCGCTCACAGGGATTTGAAAGCAAGCAGAAAAGTAAATTCCACAAACACGCCTTGCTACCTATCAAGTATAGCTTTGATACAGTTTAAGAACTCAATTTATTTCAGGTTTCTGATGAGATCTTGGATAAGTCAACCAGTAAGCTGTTGAGGATCCTGCTCCTGGGCTCCACACAGTCCTGTGGAACTGCAGAAGCTCAGAGCCACAAACACATCACAGGTTCTGTAAGCAATTTAATCAACTAGGAAAATAAAAACCAATCTTTCTTGAAATCTGGGATTCTTTCAGAATTCCCTATAAGCTCTGCATTCTGGTTCAGTCTTTGTCTTAGCCTATTTTTTGTTGGCACAGCTGACCCTCACGGTAACAGAGCTCAGCTGAGAAGCTCATTATTCTTGCAGCTATTAATTGCTCCTCCGGTTGCTCTCTCTTCACCAACTCCAAACAAAACAGTGTGAGATGACAATGCCACGTGGGGAATGCACAGCACACACCAACCTTCGTATTCTTCTTCACTCTGCAGAGAAGCATCGCTTAGAACATTCAGCAGCCTCAGCACAGGCGTGGGGAGCATCACCAAATCTTCAATATGGGGAGCTGGTGGACACCCACAGGGTTAGAGAAAACAAATCAAGGAAGCACAAAAACATAAAGCTGACTCAACATGCACTCCTATCATACACAAGAACCTCCTGCTCTTTGCAATATACTTTTGCTTCACTCTATTATTACCTGCATTTACACAGATAATGTATTTTCCCCATTTCCAACATATCTTTGCCTGCGCACTGATAGATTCTCCCAAAGGATTCAGTATAGTTTGCAATTATACTGAGGCCAGCACTTGAAATTGCTTTTAAAATTACAAAGCTAACAGCAGTTAAGACTAGCACTGTGCCTGCTTAGCTCAGATTTAGACCTTGATGAGACCTCAAGGGCTATGATAGTTGAGCAAACTACCCCTTACACACAGCAATGAGAGAAGATGAAAGAACTATTCTGCAACCTGCTCCTCCTGTTACTGGTACCAGACAAGCTGGAAACAAGCCAGACAGCTTCTATAACTTCAGTTCTTAAGCTATACTAAGGCACAAGCCTCAGCTCATTCTACATTATATTCAAGTTCTTCCCTTAGCACCACCAGAATCCAAATGCAACATGTTACTTTGAAGACCTGCACGCGATCTTGCAGCAGAAAAAGTGAAAATGTTTCATTACATAAAGCAGTGCTAAGGAGTTTGGGCCACATAATGAAGTTAAGATCCCGTGAACAACTTCACAGGAACAGATATAAAGAGAAGGGAGATGAACAAACCCCTACAACTCAGAGCCACCTGACAGATGCATTTCTTGCAATACCCTTCTGCCCTAGGGTGTGCTTTCTGCCTAGCACCAATCCTCCTGTTCAGTCCCAGATGATACCGAGCACACTGACAACACAGCAGGCTGCAGTCTACAAGCAGCTCAGGAAAGAAGCCGAGGGACTGGAAAGTCAAGACTCGGCTGTAAATGACAAGGAAAGCCATTCTCAGCTGTCTTTGCTCTAAACAGAACAGCTGTGTCCAAGCGAAAGGTAACGGCAGATCATATTCTGCCTTCGTAGGAAAGCAACTGTAAATGCTTCTTTGTGCAGACATGCTTACGTATAACCTGGGCAAAGAAGACAACCAGCAACTAAGAAAAATTGAAGCTGTTGTATAAACTTGCAGCACTAACCACAGGAGCACCTTCCTAGTACAAACGGGTACAGTTGAAGGTCTGTGTGTTCAAAATGAGACCAGAAAGCACTGCCAATATACTATTCCCTCTGCTCTAGAGCAAGTCTGACAGAAAGGTTCAACTCCCTTTATGGAAGGTGGCTTTGATTACAACAGTCACCGTTTCTGAAATGCAGGAGAAGTTTTAAAACAGGAATGAGTTTGTTACTTTTGCTCAACATGCAGAGATCCCAACACCTAAATGCAACCTCAGAGCTTTCACTGCAAGCTACACCAAGCAGCTTAGGAAAAGTAGGACTCAGATTCAAGGGCAAATGCTAGCCCATCAAGAAGCTGGATGCACTGATTTATGCTGCAGAAAAGCTGGACATGAAGCTCTTCACCAGTGCTCCTGAGAGCAGGCAAGCTCTGAACAATGCTACCGCGTTGCTTTTGGAACGTGAAATGCAGAGGGGTATGAGCCTGAACAGGACTGTCCCAGCCCATCTTTTGCTGACACCCTGCAACCCACACAGGGAGGGTCCTGGAGGTACACCACCTTTTTTCTCAACTGAAGAAAAAGGTCCAGATAAAAGCAAGGTGGCAATTGTCTGACCTGCCACATGGACACCACACGAGGCAGGCCCTGACTTGCTCCCTGCTTTCCAGGCCCAGCACCGTGAGAACACACTGGGACTGCTCAGCCTGCAAAGAGGCGGCAGCAGATGCAACCACCAGCTATTGCTCACAGTCCTGGCTTCTGAACTGGGAATCTGTTAGCATAGTAAAAGCCATCCACCTACCATAAATAGCATCACACTCTTCAAAAGCACCTTAATGGTCGTAATACCAGGTAAGTACCTCGGTTATTTCTGTCCCTTTGGTTGAATAAGGCTGTCAGTGCACTCTCAGTCAGTTCAATCTAAGCAGAATTTACTGGGAAGGAAAAGTGACAGCCCACACATCCACAGGGACAGAGCAGTGCCGAGAGGAAGGACAGCACTCTGACCTGCCTGCTGCAGTACCAGAGGTCTGACAAGTGCCACAAAACTAGGGAGCAGCAACGAGGACAAAACAGGAAACAAATGCACATCCATGTGAGCAAAGACAACGTGCACAACTTACCAAAGGGAATGCTGAAGAATGGGCTGCATAAAGCCTTTTCAGCAGAGGCTCGCTTGCCTTGGTCACAATGAAGCATGCTGGAAGAGAAAAGACATCCTTATGCTCTTGCATGCAACATTCTTTCATCAACAAATTCAAGTTGGGCTGGAAGGCAGTACTGAGGAATATCCTATCTCTATGGCACTTATGGTACAAAGAGAACAGTCAAGAGCACATCTTCCAATGACATCTTCCAGCTTAATCACACCGGAAGGATCCCTCAAGAGCATCTGCAGAGCATAGTACAAGAGATGCCTTTCAACACCAAGTTAAGGAAGTTGCTCACTTACAGGTTTACAATGAACACTATATGTTCCAGCTCCACCTCTCCAGGCCCTCGTCTCAGACACACATCTAGAGTCACTCAAGTCTGCGTTCCAGGCAGCTCCCACGTCTTGTCACAGATGGGATTCAAAGCAGCTAATAACCCAGGGCTTGCCCAAGAACATCCCCAGCTGAACTTTAAAAGTGGCTCTCTGCCAAGTTGTGGCCTCATGCACCCTGCAGCTTCAAAGAAGCGTCACAAGTCAGGGAGACTCCCTGTGCAGCTCTGTGCTGAGAGGTCTGCGGAAGTACATTTGAATACTGTCTGCCCCCTCTTTTGTTTCTGACAATACTCCCCTAAAGCAGCAAATTCTTCACTGTACTGTTATTTTTCCAGCTTTCTCTAAATACAGACTCATTGGTGTGAAGTGCTGATACACAACGCTTGCACTTGTTACTAGCACAGTGAAAAGAGCATTAAAAAACCAAGTGGTGGGTGTAGGTTCTAAGTTGTCAAGAGCAAGGCACAAGACTTCACAGGGCACATCTTTAAGCAACGTTGCATAAATGCAGTAAAGGTACCTTTTAATAAGGTCTCTGAGGTGATAAGCTGGAATGGCTGAATTAACCACCCCTTCACTGGCAAAAATGCGATCAATGATGGCAGAACTGTTTGCCTGAAAAGGAAAAGCAGCAGTAATTAGGGATGAAAGGAAACGACAGTGCAAAGCTTGACATAACCTATGGTGCTGGGAGAAGTGGGTTAGGCATCATTTTCTGAACTGAATGCAGAGGGCTCTGATGTTCTGGTGTTACACGAGAGATCCTTGATGCTGCAGGCTCACCTTAGATGGAGTCACTTGCCTATGTGAAAGCTGGAAAGGGTCAGGTGCACACAAATTTGTTCTTACTGAGAACCTTATGATGTTGAAAGGATACTGTTACTGGGAAGGGAAGCAGGAAACAAAGTTATTTCACAGAAAGGAGAGGCCAGAATCAGGCTCAAGGCTCACAATGCAGAGCCTTCCTCTTGTTTTCTCAGGATAAAGATGGAGGAGAAAAAAAATTGCCTAGTCCAACCCTCCTGCACAAGCAGGTTCCCTACAGTAGGTTAGACAAGAAAGGGTCCAAAGGTAGACTTTATGGTAAAAACAGCAAATAATTGTTGAGCAGCACGGTGCTGCTGAACTAGTCACCACCTAGCTGTATCATTCTTCCGTCTGTGCAACACTACAGCCAGAAAACTTCACCTCACAGCTCTTGGGGAGAGACAGGCTCCAGATACAGAATCCCAGAGCTGTGTAATTGCAGTAGCCTAAACACAGACAGTGTTCAGACACAGTCCTGCAGGGCCCATGGGTCTTTAAGGCTTTGAAATCTTAATTCCCAGGACAACAGGATCATAGAAACATCAAGGAAATACTCTCTAGTTGCCAGGTGCTACCTTACAAATCCCAGGTACAAATAAACAGCAGGAGAGGGTGTAAGCCAGCAGCAGCTCTTGCTCACCTTCCATTCCTGAGATTGGACTGTATGTTTCAGTTTCATTCCTGAGAACATTTCCAGTAAAACAATTCCCAGACTCCACAGATCCACAGCAGAGGTACACTCCGTCTCACTCTGGAGCCCTGCCTGTGCCAGGCAGTTCTGCAGTTCTGCCTCTGGAGCCCGATACCCGTCTGTTTGAATATACTTCACATCCTACAGAAGACCAAGCAAACACAGGAAGTTAATTTCACAGATACAGGTTCTCTGCTCTGCTCTCCAATCAGTTTACAGAGGCCCTTCCAAAATACTGTTGCTAAATATACTAAAAGCATAGTACAGTCAGTGCTACGTGGTCAGAAGGCAGCTCAACTTGCTGCACTGCTGTGTTGATGATGGGGGGGGGAAAAAAGCCAAAAAGAAAACAATAAGACTATCTGGAAGAGAAAACACCCCTCAGCGAAACAGCAGCCATCCCACTAACCCCTGAGCTCTCTGAATGACAGCACTGCTGGGAGAAAGAAGCTGGATGTCACAGCGCATGCACACAGGACATTGGAAGTTTCAGAATAAGGGTGGATGGAACACACAGAATGTGCTCCATGTGCCAGAGCTCAAACAGCTCAGTCTGAACAGGGAGGATCAGTAACAGCTTCCGTTATTTAAGCACCAATGATCTCCAGAACAAAATACTACAAGAACGAAGCAGGCATTTAACACCCAGACAAGGAAATTATCAAAGCCGCTTCCCACACACCTCTTCCATCCCTCCCCTTGCAGTCAGAAGTGCTGCAGCAATCAATACCTGCTCAGCTGCTGTGGCTGGCAGAGGAAAATGCCCACACACTGCCTGTTAAAACAAGATAATGACAGAAGCACATGAGGGCTGGTTGGGGGCAGCTCTGAAAGTTTCCCATCCAAGCTCATGCCCACAGCCCACGCTAGACTAGACAAAGCCATGGCTGTCTGATCAAGTCCTCTGTCCAATATCTGTTCAATAACACACTGATGTAACTCAAGGAACAACAGAAGAATGCATGAGACTACTTCCTGTAGGCACAAGAATGGGAGTTCTTACCTAGGGAGTATGGAGAAACGACCTGTTTCTCCAATTGAAAATAAAGTCTACAAAAGGCATTTCTAAGCAACAGAGCTCAGCAGCATTTCATGAACCAAAAAAGCAGATGAACTGCACAGTAGGGTACTCCTCTCTGATCAACAAAGAGCAGAACCTCTGGCATGGTGAAAGCAGCAGTTCGGCAGCCCCACTGATGACCACACAGTGGTCATTGCCACTGGCAAAAATAGAGAGATGGAATTTCACTCCTACCATCTGAAGTACGTTGAGAGGTTTACATGGTTGAGACCTTGCTCTGTGCACAGCCATTCCCTGTTAAATAGTAACTGTGGAAAAATTAGGTAAGGATAACACCCTGGCAGAGCTGTCAGATATGTGAAGAACATGGTCTCGACTATGCATATTCATGCATATATTCTAAGCAGGGGCAGAGAATAGAGGCCGACATCCAGTATGTATTCCAAGGAGGGTCAGATGGTTCACCCGAACAGCCAGCCTAATTATGAAAACCAGAGAAAGCAATTCAGCCCAAGGAGAGCAGACTGGAAGGAATGGTAGAAGCAAATAAAACACGGTCAACTATCACGAGGCAACTCACTGAGCAAGCAGCAAAACACAGACCCGAAGGGAAAAGAAATCTATCTGCATCAGACACAGGACAGCAGAAGAGTGGTTTCTGCTGATAGCGACAGATTACCAGCACAAAATGGTGTTCAAGCCAAGAACGTGGGAAAACCAAACACAACAAGGAGGAGCTGCTAAGCGCACACATTCAAATCAGCTGTACCAAAGAATTCAGACAAGTCGCCCACGCAGTTCTCAGATCTTCACAGATCAGTGAGCCTAACTGTCAATACCGGGCAGACCAGCCAAAGAAATACACGGATGTACAATCTCTTAGATGCTCAGAGGGCAAGGAAAGGGACGAGGCAGGATGTGTGTAAAGAAGAGTCATAGCTCACTCACCACCTCCCACCCTGTGACTAAAGGCTCATCTGCTAAGAGGCTATCTGATAAAAAACAGTCCTGATGCCCCTCAGAGAAGGTTACCAGGAGAGGGAGAGATGAAAGGCAGTTCCATCGAGCCAACTGCAGAACCTCCTGAGGCTCTCTGCAGAAAGTCATGCAGCCTGTGCTTTCAGCGGGGACCACGGAAGAGAATAAAAGGGGCAAGAATAAATTCACAAGGACCACCATCCCCAAAACAAACAAGTGACAGCGAGGAAAGGAAAGCAATAGGAAAAACAGCACAGAGCAGGCATAGACCTGAATGTGCTGGGAAGGAATGGACGCCACCTACCCACGGTCAGGGCTTTGGTCAGCACAGTGATGTGGGAAAGAAGCATCCAGGGTAAGAGAAAGGGAAGCTGCTGAAGATAAGATGAAAGTAAAGACAAGAGCAAGGACGCTGCTAGTGATGATGATGCAACTGGCTGACAGCAAAGGCTGGATTACTACTACATGTGATATGAGATGATAGAAGGAGATCTGACGGAGCTGGCTGCTCCCACCAGTCTGACCACATAAAAACCAGCAAACTTTCCAGGAAGCCGTCCCATTAACTCTGGAATCCAGGCACAAAAGCTGACACCGATGCTAATCACAGACATGCACAGCGAATGGGATCACGGCTTCTGTTTCCTGGCCTGGCCAACATTTCAGCCTTCCAGGAAACCCTAAGCACCAGCTCATTCTGCCCACGCCACCTCCCCTCCTACACCCAGCAGCTGAAAGCAGCACGGATCCGCATGGCTCAAGACGGAGCCAACCGCTTTGGAGAACGAGAGCGTTCCAAACCTGATTCCCCTCTTTGAAGCTAAGTCCAAAGTCAATGAGCTTAAAGCACTCCTCCTCCGCGCTCCACAGGATGTTGCGTGGCTTCAGGTCTGCGTGCACGTAGCCTTTGTGGTGCAGGAAGGCCAGGGCTTCCAGCACGTCGCGGGCGCAGTGCTGGATCATCCACATGGAGCAGCCCTGGTTGCTGGAGTGCAGCAGCAGCTCGGACACGCTGATATCCAGCAGCTCCAGCAGCAGGCAGCGGGACGGGCCATTGGCTGAGTAGTGGTTGGTGAACACGCCGTACAGAGTCACTGCAGCGAGACAGGTTGTAAACCTCGCACGGGAGCGACTACACCGCGACTGCGCTCCTCCCCGCCGCCACCCACCGAGCTGCAGAGCCGCGGCAGGCAGCGTCGGACAACGCTTAGAGAACGGAGCGCACGAGGAGCGCACCCACAGCTCCCGCGGAGCAGCCCCGCCGCTGAGGGCGATACCTCCCGCCCCGCGGGCCTAGGGCAGGACGCCGCCTCCAGTCAGCGAGGCCGCCGTCTGGGGACCCCATCCCGGCCGCCCCCCGCGCCCACCCTGCAGCCAACCCCTGGGGCGCCCACCCCGCCGGGGGGGCCGTTACCGATGTTGCGGTGGCCGCGGAGCTGCTCGAGCGCGGCGCGCTCCTTGCGGAAGCCGTACTCGGCGCAGTCGGCGGCGGGCGGGCGGGCGCCGGG
>PPHD01019665.1:0-13993 GCA_002909625.1 Bambusicola thoracicus
CCCATTTACTAGATCAGGTTGCCCAGGGCCCCGTGCAACCTGGCCTTGAACACCTCCAGGGATGGGGCGTCCACAACCTCTCTGGGCAGGATGCATCTGAATGCTTCAATTTAGGAAAAGCAGAGACTGTGTTGGAGATTTGCTTTAATTACCAGACTTTCTCTCCTGTTCATGATAATAGTTTCGTTACAATTTTGTTTCCATGTCCTTATTTTAACCAGTTTGTGCTTTCAGAGGCATCACAGAACTCTGCTTGGTTGATCTGGTTAAATTTAATTCTGCCCATCAGCTCTTTTGACCAGAGAGCCACTTCCTGCCAACTTCATAGCAGATCTATTGTGTTGTACAGTGGAGTTTTGTTTTCTTTGCTTTACCATTAATGCGACTTAGAAATTGTTTCGTAAATAATCTCATGCTTAAATTCTGTACGTAGTGGAAGAGCACAGGATAATTAAGGTAGGAAGGGGCCTCCTTGGTTCTCCAGTTCGTTCTTGTGCTCAGAGCCAGGTAAGCTAAGTTGTGAGATAAAGTTGGGTTGTGCAGTGTGCTGTCAAATGTGGTCTTGAAAACCTCAGTGGCTGAAGGCTGTTCCGCCCCACTGGGTGGGCTTTTGAGATGCTGGACTGTCCTTGTGGTAAAAAGGTTTCTTCCTGCGACCAGTCTGAACTTTCTTCTTTCAACTTACAACTTCTCATCCTCCCATGAGGGACTTCATGACCATCTGATGTACTCAGTGTTAATGGTCTATTTCTGAGCAGTCACAGAGGGCTTATGAAACGTCTTGAAACATGGAACTCCAGGTGTATATATTGACAACATAGCACGCACTGAACATGTGATGTTTGTGGGAAGAAGTGACATTTAAGATGCTTTCTGGGCATTGGCATTTAAATTCATTGGCCTTCAGAAAAGAGGGCTCTAAATTGGGAAATTATTGCCTATTAGGATAACTTTTATTTTTGCATTCTCATCATGTTTTAATTAATACAAAGCCAAATTGCTTTCAAGATAAGATAATTATATGAACCGATCGTGGGTGCAGCCTTGCCCATGGCTGTGGGATCTTAAAGGTCCCTTCCAACTCAAGCCATTCTGTGATTGTATGATTGTTTTCTCGTCTTATAGCAGAATTAACATCAGAGATTGTCTTACTATTGCAGCAAAACTATTGAAAGATCTAGAATATATCCCTGTTTTTAAAAGAAAGTTACCCTCTGAAACAATATTTTGTCTTTTTTTTTTTTTTTCCTTTATAGCTTGTTCTTCGCAAATGGTGTGAACTAATTCCTGGTGCAGAATTCAGATGCTTTGTCAAGGAAAACAAGCTGATAGGTGAGAATTACCGTAGAGATTAAATTATTAGATGAAGTTCTTAGAAATTTCTCTGATTTCTTGAATCAGTGCTGAATCTGAAGATGCTTCTTCCTTAGCACACTCAGTTTGGGAATTCATGTTTTTCTTCTGTCTGTAATTTTAAATGTGGCGTGCCAATTTTCTCTCTCCACAGTCTTTGAAAGCCTGATGCCATAGTAAGCCCAATATAACAGTGGAAACATTCTTGGTTCTAATTGTTAATTCCAGAAACTTCACCCAAAGGCTGTTTTCTAGTGGATTCCTTTATATTTGGGAAAGAATTTAAATCATACCCAACTTGCAGAATGAATTCAGTTGTTAGTTGATGAAGTGTGACCATACTTGGATGTTAAGTGCAGGAAGTTGTGGAGGTCAGCATACATCCACATACGTACCATATGTCTGAATTCAAACCATGTTCTGTGTATTTTTGTAGACATATTGAGTAGCCTCTCCTGTAACAGGAGCCTAGACACCTACTGCACGTACAGGTGCCTGAACTGAGGGGTTTAGTTTCAGCCGCGGTGCCACTCTGGAGTTTGAATTCCTTTTTGGTGTGTGCTACCATGGAAGCCTTAAAGAATGAACAGAAATGAAAATGGTACAGGATTGGACCATATGATAGTCCTTAACAAGAACTGCTTGAGCTCTTCTAACAAGGAAGTGTTGTAGCAGTGATGTTGCATATCTGTAATCCGGAATTAATAGGAAGGAAAGTGATTTTTCTTTATTTTCTAAAAGAAAAGCAAGTTTGTTCACTTTTTGTACCATACCTACCTATTCACAAGATGGATACGTGTAAGTGATATGTCCAGGATTCCTCATAATGATACAGTGGTGAAGGGATATTATATAGTCCTTGTTTCTCCTGACATCTTCTGAGCATGGTTACTACATGCTAGTACAGCACGTGCCTTTCTGTACCTGTTAGGAACTGTCAATAATTTCTCTCCATCCTGTTCCACCTTATTCAGTCACTAGGAATTTACTTCCTGTCCTTTGTCTCTTGATCAGGGTGTTGTATGAAGTGCATGAAGATTTTTTTGGTGTCTGCTAATCTGGGTGCTGCCCATTCATGCCAATTGCAGGCTTTATTGCACTTCCTTGTAATAGAGTTTATTTTGCTAATAGCTGAGGTTGTCCATTAATCCTGCATTACTTAATGGTATTGATGTAACTTCTTGAAAGAGGAAGAGCCGAATCCTGTCCTGTTAGGTGATACTATGATTCTGTTCAGCTTGGAGAAGAGAAGGCTCCAAGGTGACCTGAGAGCAGCCTGTCAGTATCTAAAGGAGAGTTACAGGAAATAAGGGAACAGGCTTTTTATCAAGGTCTGCTGTAATAGAGCAAAGGGAAATGATTTCAAGCTTAAAGAGAGTAGATTTAGGTTAGATATACCGAAAAAAGTCTTTTACAGTGAGGGTGATGAGACACAAGAACAGGTTGCCAGAGATGTGGTGCATGCCCCATCCCTGGAGACATTCAGGGTCAGGCTGAAAAGGGCTCTGAGCAACCTGATCTCACTATAGATGTTTCTGTTCATTGATTGCAGAGGAGTTGGACTAGATGACCTCTGAAGCTTCCTTCCAACTTAGACAATTCTATGATTCTAAGTGCTACTAGAACACAACTGCCAGTGATATGCATCACTAATGAATTCTAAAACATTTGAATGTAGATCTAGTACAGAATTTGTATGTGTGCATAATATATATGCTTGAGAGAGAGAGAGTGATATTTACTTTCAAATACCCCAGAGCATTTGTACTCCGCCTAATTAAACATTCTGCTCATTGCATTACTAAGTTTTGAAACCTGGGGAATTTACCAGTATGGGTTTTTTTTACAAGCACACCAACTGCATTTCCTAACACACTTCCAAGTTTTTTTCCACAGTATGTTCCCATGTTCTTAAAATTAATGAGCCTGTCAGTCAAGCTAAGGCACGATACTTGCAAAGTGTCGTGAATGCTTTTCCAGTTAGACATCTGCATCCCCTGCAGTGCCACCATCTCTTGCTTTTTGTTTTTAGGCTTAAGATTTGCAGTGGTGTTCATAATTCAAAGTTCCACTGATGACGTAAACTGTATACAAACTTTTTGAAAGAGCTTATCTTTGGAGGTGGTCAGCGTTGTCCTAAAGTAAGACTTAGTCTCTGTGTTTTATGTATGGTTAAAAGAGTACACTGCCATCACTGATGGATCTTCTGTAGGGGTTTCTGCCTTTTTTCTCCTTAATACCATGTTACTCATCTTGCAGTGGGGCATAGGTCTTAATTTGACATTTGTCCAGCAGAGTATTGCAGCGGCTTATGTTGACATATCCTGTATAAGAACTTTTCATCATTAAAGATGCAAGTGTCTAATCCTGTTGATGTTGACATAAACTATCATCTTATATTCAAACAAATGCCTGAAACAAAGTGCTTTTAGTGTCGTTGGGATGATTTATCAAAGAAAGCCCTCAAATAGGCAAAGAGCTACTAGATTGTATGTCACTTTGTTGATTCTAGGATTTAAGGTTTCAACTCTAGTGTCGTATCAAACAGATATGTATTATTCCATGCTTAATGAGTACGTTAAATGAGAATCTTTACAGTACGTTCAATTCTGTTGTCTTTGCTAATTGGCAAACCTAGCCTCTCCCCCTTTCATTTTGCTCTTCCAAATGGAAGTGCTGAACAAAAGGTTTTTCACCGGAGTAAACAGGGTGAATGAAAGGACAGGACAACAACTGGAAATGTCAAGACAGGCGAAGATTATTTCTGAAATGCACTTAAGAATAGTGAGAGTGTGTGTTTATAAACTGAGGTTCACCAAAAGTAGGGCAGAACTGTACAAGGAGAAAGTTTGTAATGGCAATGCTTCCAGTACTGGAGAATAAAACCAAACAGCAGGTCATTGTTAATGGTTGAAACCTGGGAGAACCCTGACTTTTAGAATAGCGATGATAATGTGTGTACTCTGACAACTGCATTCTGTGTGATTATTTATTTTGGTATTTGTTTGTTTTTTCCATGTCTAAAGCTCTTCACAATCAATTAAATCTTTTGACAGGTATATCACAGAGGGACTATACTCAATACTATGACCATATCTCTAAGCAGCATGAGGAAATCTGTAGATCAATACAGGAGTTTTTTGAGAAACACATACAGTATAAATTCTTGGATGAAGACTGTAAGTATCTTCAGACTTCAGTTAGAAAAGGGAACATGGGGAGGGGAGGAGGGTGTTGATGAAGGGTTTTAAGGACATTCTGCACTCATAGTCGCAAAGACTTAACAAACAAAAATCATTTTTGTTTGTTTACTTGTGAGCTTCCTTGCTGTTTATATTCTTTAAAGGCTTCCCCTCCCCCTTTATACTTGTTTCTAAATAAGAAAAAAATCAGCACCTTAGTATCAGGGTAAGAAATAATTAACAAAAGGCATTCAATATTAAGGAAAAATATTTATAAAGATGTTTTGTGCTAAATACTGGTGTATTATCTGGAGAAAAGATCTGAAAGTTTATTTTCAAGAACTTATACAAATTTCTATTAGAATGTTGATGTACAGCATTTCGTCTGCTCAAACTTTTGAATGAGATTCTGCTACACCTAAGCAACTTAATTAAATTGTCTCAGTTTGTAAACATGAAATCCTTTACAAATTTTATTAGTAATAATCTCACTAAGCCATGTCAGGAAACTAAGGTAGTGTTTTGTTGTGACGTGTGATCAGCATGGGTGAAAAAATAAGATGAAGAAAGTTAAATTGCTCTGGCATGGGCCAACCCTCAATTTAGTAAAATACATGCACATGAGAACTGTCTGTCGCTTGTGTTGTCTTTCATAAAAGTGTGACTACTCAACCATTAGGTGAGCTTTGAGCATGGTTAATAGTTTTGCTGAGTAACCATGGCACTCAAATAGATCTGTTCTGTCTGACTTTCTAAAAGGATTCCTCCTAATGCCTGTCTTTTTATTGATATAAAAAATGTAGCTCTGCATGATTCCTTTATTTCAGTCTGGATATAATACCTATAATTATTATACTAATTTATCACATCTGTAGCCCTAACATTTTGAAGTAAAATCAATCATACAGATCTGTCGTTATGATTACTGTTTTAATTTTCCTCTGTGTCCCAACATAATTTCAGTCTGTATGTAATCAGCTGATAGATAATAATTCAGGACACTATTTTTAGAAATTGATGCCCAGACTTCAGTTCTGAAACTGCTGCCTAGTGAACTGAAAGGTCTGAAGTGGTATCCTACGTAAAGTAGGTTAAACTGTGCCGTCTGAATTACCTTCTAGGGAAATGGGGTTTCAGAGTCACTTCCTGGGATGGAGATTTGTTAACCTTTTGGTCTTGGGCACTAAACATGGGTAACCCTTCCAGCTGCAGAGAAATGCCATGCAGAAAACATTTTCTGCAGGTTTTTCTTCCTATGCTTTCCCCACTCTCAACCATATCCCTGGATCCACTGTCTTGCAGCATATGTGTTGTTAACAATGGAAGTCTGTTTGCCTTCAGAAGGAAAGGTATTGTATCTCTTTCCCTGACCCCTTGCTTCATTGGGGCTCTCAGTGCTGTTTGCTCTCCTTTTTCCAGTTGATCTGTTAGTATCTCCAGATGGAGGAATTGAGTCAGAGCAGCTGAAGCACTGCAGAGTTGGAGCAGTAAGATAACAGTTGGGCAAATGTGTTTTAAATACTTTTAAACGGTGTTAGAACCTTCTAAAATCCTTTCATAGGAGCCCAATGAAAACAGTCCTCCAGAGGTATTGATGCTTGCCACAGAGCCACACCTTCGCTTGCCCTCAGTTCTGAGCAATTGCAGGTAAAGCTTTACTCCAGTCTCACTGGCACGCAGCTTGCTTCTTCTCTGGTGGTCCCTAAAGAAGGAACAGTGCAAGTTTTCCTCTCTGTTTGCTGTTTGTCAGTGTCTTAAATTGGTCACCAATGTGCAATCAGTCTTAATGGGGTTGTAAATCCCCCTCAGCCTCAATGATTAACGATCA
This sequence comes from Bambusicola thoracicus, assembly GCA_002909625.1. Classification (NCBI taxonomy): domain Eukaryota; kingdom Metazoa; phylum Chordata; class Aves; order Galliformes; family Phasianidae; genus Bambusicola; species Bambusicola thoracicus. Next base: position 6,364 of record PPHD01019665.1, read on the forward strand.
CTGCTGCCATAGGCTTGCTCCAAGCTGACAGGCATTGTTTTATAATGAAACTCAGATGAAAAAGTTTTCCGTTGTACACAGTGCAAGCAGTGAGTTCAGTTGAACAGCTGTGGAAGAAATCTAGAGCTGCTGTGCTTATCCTGGCATTGGTGACTTAGCCACTGAGGGCTTGTCTTACTGAGAAAATCACAGCACTCAACTCCAGAGCATCATTTCAAATTGACGTAACTGAACTTGTGCAAAAAGATTTCTAGGCCTTATGGTCAAAAACAATGATGTGACTGGTTTTGGCCCTGAGTTTTGCCTTAGTGCTGCCAACTTTGCACAAAGCGTGAGGTGAAGCTGCTGAGTAGCTTTATGTGCATGGACGTGATCTATCAACTTGTCTGCTATTGACAAGGAGCTTCCTGAGGAGCTGATGGGGCTCAAGTGTTCTTCAGTCATATCCTGAGTTTAGTTTATCTGATGTGAATTGGGAAATCTCTTTGCTGAAATATTCCCTTCCTTGTTCATAAAGGAAGTGACAATACAGTACTTGTCTGAGTTTTTTCTAATTCTGGCTTTTTTTCCTCTGCTGACAATTTCTGCGTGCAGTCATGCCTGAATGCTCATCTGTAGATTCTTTTTTCCATAGTTGGATAGAAAGACAAATCAAAGGTTTGCTTAACAATACAGAACAGAAGCTAATAGAAGCATGTACAAAAATTTATGCTTAATTAACCAATGGGAGTGGCAACAATGTAACTACGCAAGGCAGATTGTCTTAAATCACTGAGTAGCAGAGATGCTTTGAAAGAGCTGTTGATAACCAGTAGGTTTGCAGGGTCTGCTGTGTTACTTTAAACATAGCCCTTTCAGTGCCTCATCCTCAGCACGCTCACTGACCCCTTTGTTCCTACAACCTGTTTGTCTTGTTATCTGCTGAAGTCCTAATCTCTTTGAAGCAGGATCTTTCTCTCATTAATGTTTGTGTGATGTCTAGCACAGTGGAGGCCTAGCCTTCCATGAAATATCTCAGTTCTGCTGTAAAACAAACAGCAGTAATGCAGGCGATAAGCTTTTCTCTATGCTAAGAGTTTATCTGATGATCACCGCTGGGAGGAAAAATGAACAGAACAAGCCAGAATTAAATAAAAAAGCCCAGCAGACACTCTATCAGTGTATTAACAATAGTTCTTGAAAATTTTCAACTTCCTCTTGGACATTAATCTAATTCTGGCTTGCAGTTCTTTAGATGTATTGACTTTGCCAATCGTGCAGTGTACGCAAGTATGTATTTAGAATCACAGAATGGCTTGGGTTGGAAGGGACCTCACAGATCATCGAGTTCCAACCTCCCTGCCACACGGTATCCAACTGATAGATCAAGTACTAGATTGGGTTGCCCAGGGCCCCATCCAACCTGGCCTGAAACACTCCCAGGGACAGGACATCCACAACCTCTCTGGGCAGCCTGTTCTAGTACCTCAACCTTCCCTCAGAGGAAGAACTTCCCTCTGACATCTCATCTGAATCTCCCCTCCTTTCATTTAGAACCATTTCCCTTTGTCTTATCGTTATCTGTCCATGTAAAAAGTTGATTTCCCTCCTGTTTATAATCTCCCTTTAAATATTGAAAGGCCGTAATGAGGTCTCCATGCAGCCTTCTCTTCTCGAGGAGAATTTTAGACATCTTCTGTGAAATTGTATCTTTCAAGGTTAACTTTTTTTCTTCTCTTTTTCAGTTGTTTTTGATGTGTACCGAGACAGCAGGGTAAGTGAACAACAGATTGTTTATTTCCTTAGTAATTAATTGTTTGTTCTGTGGAACCTATACCTGAAACCCTAGAGGGGAATCTAAGAATAGCTTCATCTTCTTAGAAGTGATCCCAGCAAAAAAAAAAAAAAAAGCAGCTACCTGGTTTTTATCATGCTGTTCCTGAATTACTTTTCAGGGTTTGATATTGTTAATGGGAGGAAAGTGTTGGTTAGGGTTGTAAGTATGTCTTTGCCAGTGATGTAATTATTTAGTAAATATCTTCTTACAGACAAGTAGTCTATCTTCAAACACATAAGTTTGGCTTCAGCTACAGCTGTGTCTGAATTTGTGTCCAGAGAAGGGCCATGAAGGTGATCAGAGGGCTGGAGAAAGAAGAAAAGCCGAGAGAGATGGGCTTGTACAGCCTGGAGAATTGAAAGCTCTGGAGAGGCCTCATTGTAGCCTTCCAGTAATTGGAGGGAACTTAGAATCCTAGAATGACCTGGGTTGAAAAGGATCACACAGATCATTGAGTTTCAACTCCCCTGCTATGTGCAGGGTCGCCAACCACCAGACCAGGCTGCCCAGAACCACATCCAGCCTCGCCTTGAATGCTTCCAGGGATGGGGCATCCACAGCCTCCTTGGGCAACCTGTTCAGTGCATCACCACCCTCTGTGTGGATGGCCCATCCCTGGAGGTGTTTAAGGCCAGGTTGGATGGAGCCCTGGGCAGTCTAAGCTGGTACATGGCAACTCTGTTCATGGCAGGGCTTGGAACTAGATGATCTTTAGTGTCCCTTCTAACTCAAGGCATTCTATGATTCTCTGAATTGCATTCTATTGAAGGTAATTTAGATGTCTTTTTTAAGATGGATACTTAATATTGTGCAGGATCACCAGGCAGGATGCCATTCAGAGGGACCTAGACAGGCTTGAGCAGTGGGAACGGGAGAATTTTATGAGGTTTTACAAATACAAGGTCTTGCATGGGGGTTGAGGCAACCCTCACTACCAATACAAACTGGGGGATGAAAGGATTTAGCGCAGCCAGGCTGAAAAGGACTTGGGGTACTGGTGGATGGGAAGCTGGACATGAGCTGGCAACGTGCCCTTGAAGCCCAGAAAGCCAACTGTATCCTGGACTGCATCAAAAGAAGCATGACCAGCAGGGCAAGGGAGATGATCCTGCCCCTCTGCTCTGTGCTGGCGAGGCCTCACTTGGAGTACTGCATCCAGATGGGGAGTCCTCAGTACAGGAGAGACATGGACCTGTTGGAGTGCATGCAGAGGAGGGCCACAAAAACGATCCATGGGATGGAACTCTTCTCCTATGAGGACAGGCTGAGAGAGCTGGGACTGTTCAATCTGGAGAAGAGAAGGCTGTGAGGTGACCTGAGTGTGGTCTTTCAGTATCTAAAAGGGGGCTAGAGGAAAGAAGGGGACAGGCTCTTTAGCAGTGTCTGTGGTGACAGAACAAGGGCAAATGGCTTCAAGCTCAAAGAGGGGAGATTTATGTTGGATATAAGGAAAGTCTTTCCCAGTGAGGATGGTGAGGCACTGGAACAGATTGCCTAGAGATGTGGTTGGTGCTCTGTCCCTGGAGACTTTCAAGGCAAGAATGGGTAAGACCCTGGGCAGCCTGATCTAGCTGTAGGTGTTCCTGTTCATTGCAGGGGAGTTGGACTAGATGGCCTTTAAAGGTTCCTTCCAGCTCTAAGGATTCTATGATAAATAGTTTAAGTGAAGCACTGTTCACTCTATATAGTGCCTACTGTAGATGCTTTTGACAGAAGTGTATCTGAATGTTCAGCCAGAATTAGTAGGGTATTTCAAAAAATGAGGAGGGTGATGTTTTGCTCCCTAAAAGAAATTCAGTAGATTCTCACCAGTTTTTCTTCAAAAAATCATCCCTATAGCATCTGAGCTCAAAGTTAATCATTTCTTCAAAGCGTTCTTCAGAAGTTGAAAAATAACCTTTAGTCTAGGATATAAAGGAATGATCATCGAAAGAGTGTATGATTGTTGTATTCCCGATTTGAAGCAGATGGAAGCTATTTTTTTCCCATTCAAATTGTTCCAGCTGTGATTCTGAGTGCTCAGCAAGTCAGGACACTGAGCATCCAGACAGTGACAGAATGGGGAGGAATGTCCCATCCTAACTTGAAATGCCAGCCACCTTCACTTCTCCTAGTGTCTACCCATAGAAATAGGTCATGTAAACTGTGCTCTAACAGCACGTACGTATTGTCTTAAAGGAATCCACAACTGAAAAGCTCATTTTAGGAATGATGTTCAGTCCGTGAGTTAAGTTAGGAATATTTGTAGTAAGTCTTTATGCAAACTTTGACTTCTGCTGAAGTATTCTGTAATTGTGTAATAGTGAATCACGCCATAGTTTGCGAAACAGAAGCAAAACAAATGTGTGATGTGGAAAATTACTGTATTGTTTTATTATTATTACTCAGCATGGCTTTCACTATACGTACCTAAAATCAGGCTACAGGCTAAAAGCAGCCATGCTGAATGGCGTGTGAAACTTACCTGCCTGGACTCAAATAATCAGACTCAAGGATGCTGTCAGATGAAACAAGGAGCAGTGCTTCAGCATCTAACCAAGTCCTGCTTTTGTGTACTGTGCCTCACAGCTGAAGTGCGAAGACTAAGTAAGAGGCTTCAGCCTCTGTGATCTCAAATGAACAGCGTTTCTTCATCTGTCAGGACAAAATACGTCTGTTTGTAGATAACTCTCAGTGCCTTCTACCCTCGAGTCTTGTAAACTGCCACATAATCCTTTGTGTGTCAAATCCTCCTCCTTTCACACATACTTCTGTGGTTTGCAACTGTATTATTCATTGCTCCCTTTGTATGTGAGATACAGGCAGCGAAAGAATATTGAGTGTTGCTGAGTCTGATTAATTTCCAGAGCCCATGCTCTTCCTCGGGCTGGTTGCATGGCAACCTCACCTACAGAATGAGAGAAATGTCCAATGTCTGCTTATTTTAAATTCTTTCAACTCTAAAATATTCAGCTTGGAGAAGCTTGTTTCCTTACTGTGGCTGTGAAAGAGAGCAAACCGCTCCACGCTTTCTGTAGTTGCTTGAGAGGCTGCAGAGTAGTCTGCCACAGGTCCAGCTTATTGAGTTGGAGGATGGCAGTGCCCTGGTTTGAGAGCAAACTTTTCTATGGCTGACCTTTCCTTTTAGTCTCTCTTCACAGAGCTCTTCTGGGTTAGCACCTGGTTTGGCAGACAGTCCTTCTTTTAAGGCAGAAATGCTGTTGTACAGTTTTCAAAGCTGGATGATCTGGATACCTGGCCCTGGAGAGGTCATGTTGGAGGGCCAGTAGCCTGTTTCCATTTGGATCTGCTTTTTTTGTGCGACAGCTGACAAGCTTAAGTTTCAGCTCTGCTGTTGCTCCTGGTAGTACCTCTTACGAGTTCTACACCTTGTAACCATGTTCAACACAAGTCACTGTGTTATGGAAGATCAGTGCAAAGCTGCAGGTCACTGCAAATTCACAACTCCAGTTAACATGCAAACCAACACTAGCATCTATCTGCCTCATGAGCATTGTCACTGTGCTTGCAGGTGCAGCTGGAGCTAGGGAAATGTAACAGTTTGGTTTGCATTTTATCTTTTAACTTCCTTTAAACAGTCTTTGTCATAAGCATTTCCTTTCAGCAGTGTACTGCTTAATGCTTTAGAAAAACAAAACACAAAGCTGTCATGATATGGTAAATCTATCAGTTCCTGTTTTAGGATGAGAGGGAAAAGAAAACGTTATGTAATAACATGATTTTTTTTTTCCTCTCCAGATAAGAACAGCCTTGCATCTCTGGCTTGTGCATTTCTGTTATCTCATATGATAGAGATTACTAATGCCAGAGGACTGCAGATAAATAGCTTTGCTTCTGCTCTTTAGGTACACAGTGCATGTCACCTCAAACAACATTTAAATCATAAAATTCAAAGTAAGATTTGAATGAGCATTTAATTTTGAGAAAATATGGTTTAGTTACTCACCCAGAGCTATGTACGTTTCCCTTTAACGAAACCTGAAGGACAGACAATTAGTTTGCCACTTCTCATCAGTTTGCAACTAATGGAGCTCAGTGTAGATTTAAGATGGTCTCGAGGTATTGTAGTTGGAGTACCACTGTCTGCAGAGAGGGAGAAATGCTGCTGGGGCACTCATGGAAGCCAGACGTTGCTTTCAGTAAAAAGGTTTTTTTTCTCAGGTACATCTCTTCCCTAAGGAAATGATCTTGAATTTCTATCTAAGGAAAAAGAGTTTCATGTATCTGGGGTGAGGAAGAGTCTCTGAGAAAGCCTTTCATGGGGAAATCCTTTATTGAGTGTAAACATTTCTGATGCAAGGAAAGATTCTCTGAACTGCAGAATGAACTTTGCCAGCCATTGCTTCTGTCTGTGATTAAATTGGTTCATTAACTTGTTTTTCTAGAGTGATAGAATGAATCTGAATTTCAGATTCTTCCTCCTGATGCCTTGGAGCTAACGAGATGTCCCCATTAGCAAAAGTAAAACATTGCTTATAATGAGAATGTGTGACCATGTTTCTGGGAGGAACAGAGATGGAAAATGATAGCAGAGCTTGCCCCTTTTGCTGTGTGTGGTAGTGATGTCAGTTTTGGTTCAGAGGTTTTAGCAATTTAGCCATTCAGATCTGTGCTGCTTCGCTCTTCCAAAACAAGAAACAGTTCAGGTCTGTGTCCTTGCACTTCCCAGCATCTTTTGTAGCTGTCTGATTTTAGCACTGCTCTTATAGTTCACTGGCTTCTTAAAACTTGCTTTGGGACAGCTGTACCCCCATTGATCTACCCTGAGAGAGGGAGACCTGTGTCAGTCTGTATGAAGCCAAGCTGCTGTGTTGGCACAGCTCCCATTTACAAGAAATATCACTGGTTTCATCTGCAGTGGGACTTCCCCAACCTGCATTAGTAATAGTGTAGATGGTGACAGACTGTCTTTGGCCTCTAGCAGTTCTCTTCTCTGCTGTTGTATGGGTTTCTATTCGTTTCTTACTCTGCAGCACTTAAATGCCTGTGAGCGTGGCTGAGGTGGTGTGGGTGGAAATCTCCATGTTACTCTAAGACTGAAGGCTTCAAAGGAATCTATGTGTTAGAAAACAGATGGCTGTAGTATAGTAGTTAAAGATACACTGAAGTTTGCATCACGATAGGAAGGATCTTTTAAAGACAGAAGGTTTCTCAGGAAGGAGAGGGAGCAAAAGAAAGCAAATTTTAGCAACTGTGCAGTTCTCAGGTGTGATTTCCAGTTCCAATTGGTCTTTGAACAAAATAAATCCCTTCAGACCCACTGATATTTCAGAAACCTTCATGTCCCTGTTTGGTAGATCTGCTTTCTTCTGTATGTGGCAGGTGTTTTGCTAGTTCTCAGCACCACCTGCATTCATATTTCATTATGAAGTTTTCGTTTTATTAGATGACACCTCCTTGGGTAAGAAGAGGTGCAACTTCAGCACCAGGGCTATCTTGAGATGGCTCAAGGAGCACAAGTCCTTTCTTGCTCCTTGGCAGACTTCTGTTACCTGCAATAAGCCATGTCAGTCTCTCTGCCTACACTCTTCAGTAGTAACATAGGCATGCACACTACCAGAACTGTTTGACTTGTGAATATGTTAAAGATATGGTGGGAGAAATTAGTCTGAACTACTTAGGGTTATATCAAAAATACCATTGAGGTTTTTTTAATCTATATCTATACAGCAGCTTTCATGATCTCCACCAGCATATTGCAGTGTTTGCTCTGTATTTTTACAGTCCCTTCTGAGAACAAGAACCGTAGTCCTTGTAGGCTCCTGAATGTAGAGGAATGCCAAGGTGGCTTTTGATGGAAAGCAAAATACCTGC
>PPHD01019667.1:0-13991 GCA_002909625.1 Bambusicola thoracicus
TCATTTTAATTTCCCAATGTAGATCAAAAGAAACTAATACCTTTCCCTTCTTCCCTCCCTCCTTCCCTTTACTCAGTGTGTCCGAAAATAGCAAAGGTAGCAAAAGAAGGTACCTACAGGATTCAGGAGAATGGTGAGGAAAAGTTCACCTCCTCGGATACTTTTGTCCAGCTCCTGAGGACCCCCAGGATATTCCTTGTAAAAAATAGTATGAGTGAAAAGGCCACAGGTCTGCCGAGGGAGCACCTGAGAACAAAATGACAGCACCATTGTAGTATTAACTTATTTCTGCAAACATACTCTAACGTATTCACTGTAATCCTTCCAGCAGCTTGACCAAAGCTGCAGTCCTTTCCGACTCTGTAACCCAGTGTGCTTATAGACTCTAGTGCACCTTCTGCACTCTCACTGCCAGCAAATTCCTGCAGATGTGATTTCCAGATGCAAAGCTGCATCACACATGCAGACTGCTTTAGTCAGCTAATCTAGTAATAATTAAGGGCTTGTTTCCTGGTGTTTGGAAAAGAAAGAAAACAAAAAGCTAAACATTTCTTCCCTTGTCAAGGTTAGTTTATTAAAGGATAAATAATACTTCCTGGCCATCTTCACTATTGCAGGTAATTAATGTTCCTGGGACACTGAAATGAATTTGTATTCAAGGCTGTGGGCCTCAAATGAGCTTCACATTTTCCTCAGTTTAACATAATGTATTGTGTATTACATAGTGTGCAAAAATCACAGTGAAACCCTTCTCCTGTCTGTCAAACCTTTCCAGGACCGGTGGAGAATACATGTGAGAGTGATCTGAGGTCAGGCCTCCATGCCATCATTAATCAGGAGGCTGCATGTCAGAAACTTGCAAGCTAGCAGATGTGGGGAAGTAAACTGATCTTGGAAAATTAGATGTTTTAGTTTCATTGCTAACTAGTTACAATCAAAGGGCTCTGGTGCAACGAGTAAAGACAACAAATGTCAGAGTGTATAGATACTGCCTAACATATGCAGAGACACGATTCACCTGGGGAAGGCCTTTTGTTTCCTGGCAGTCAGTGCTTTCATTTTTCTAATCAGTTAAAGAACAAATAAACCTTAAGATCAGCAAAGCATTTTAATACGTAAATGCGCTGCTGAATTCAAGTCTATGCCAATCATAATTGGACTTTGTGCAGTAACTTGTTGATTTTCGTTGAGGCATACTGAAGGAATGGCATCAAGTTGTGCTGGGGAGATTCAGGTTGGATGTTAGGAAAAACTACTCCAAAAAAGTGTTTGGGAACAGGCTGCATGGGGAAGTGGTGGAGTCACCATCCCTGAAGGTGTTCGAGAAATGTGGAGAAGTGGTACTTAAGGACATGGTTGAGTGGGCAGTATTGGTGCTAGGTGGACGGTTGGACTGGTTAATCTTAGAGGTCTTTTCCAACCTTAATGATTCTATGATTCTATGTTTCTTTTGTCAGAATGCTGATCCCCCTAAATGATATTTTACATGTGCAGCCAATATTTGCATCTGTTAGGGCTTTTCTGTGGTTAAGGACCCAGGTTTGAAAAATGTATTTACTTAGGGTATACAGATATAAGTTTTGCAGTTGCCTCTTTCAGTCTCACGGTCTTGTCCATTCAAACTTTTTTCCACCAAGCTACTGGCTGGGAGAATGGGTCAAATAATTTTACACAATTTCCTGCCTTTCAAGCAGGTGAAATATGAATGTGAGGAGTCCTCTCCCTTCTCACCCAAATGTGGGGTATAGAAGAGTCAAGCATCTGTCCAGTCCCTCGTTCTGGGAGATTCAGGAACACAGCTCAGAAACAAACCTTAGCCCTAGAGAAATGCTGGAGGAGATTACTTCCACTTGTTCATTCTCTCTAGTGTTGAGTTTCTAATCCTTTTCATGCAGAGAGATGAACCAGACCTTGAAACATAGGTCTTAAGCAGTTTAATGAATTTCAAAATATGCACTTATATTTTGATTGATGGTTGGTAGTAGATTGGGTTACAAATACACTTACTTTCTGAGGATTACATTTACAGTTGCCTGAGTTTGTGTGACTTTTAAAAATTGCATAACAAATGCTCCCTTTTGGCATCTTTACAAATCCTCAATCACAGAGAATTTTAATGATTGCATTAAAACTTGAAACATTTGGTAAAAATAGCATACTTTTGAATCACTTAAAGTAATATTGCTATGAAGCATGGAAATGCAGTGTACCATGATGCCATTGTGGATGAAGCCCCGTCTGTACCGTGCAGGCTTCAGGTGTGGGTATTCTTCTGTGCTGGTCACTCGGATATGCCAGACCTTCTTCCAGGCCTCATACAGCTGGATGTGGACCGGGTAGACCCCAGAGTGGTGTGGAGCCACTGCGTACCCCATGTCAGTTGGTATACCATGCTCCTGCGACACAGCAGAGGGAGGGATATATTTAGGAGCAGAAAAAGAACACATAATTCTTCAAAGATTTTCTCCTGCAGATAACAGCTTTGGAGAAGCTGTTGTCCTTGGACAGCCTTGTATCTATTTGTATGTAGCACATGCTAAAAACAGGGGAGAGGTGGAGGGAGCTGGAATTAGTTTGATGTCTGTAGAGTGATAAATAATCCTCTTGGATTACACTGTGCTACTGTTGAGAGAACAGGTTTATCTGCCTGTTCATTACGTGTTGCATGCTTTATAATAGATGTTCTGTTTGGTTCTGTTTAAAGAATCTTGTAAATTATCGACTAGCATTATAGCAGTAAGCAGAAAAACTTGTTGCTGTGACATTTTTGGCTTTTTGTTTCCTATTACTTGAATAATAGCAAGATGTCTTGCTGATACAAAACAAACAAAAAAATGGGCATATGTCCCCTATAGCTTCTGACTATGCTTATGTTTCCCAAAGTATTAAGGTAGTAGCAAAAAATCTGGACTGATAGACATATTTTCTGTTTCATAAATATTTATTCAGTTCCTCTAAGGAATTATGTGCATTTTCATGCATATAATCTGTAGGCTATCTTGAAAGTATCTTGTGATGGAACAATGAGGTGTTTATATGCAGGTAGATGGAATTAAGGAGCTAGAGTGTAAGTGTACTAACATGCTGAGCATGTTCCTTTACTCCTGAAGATCTCTTGCCTTTGTTCTGCTACTAATCACATCCATGACCTCATGTCATCTATCCAAAAAACTCATCTGATGGGATTATATGATGGGGCCCCTTAACCTTTTCTGTAGACTGGGATGTTTTTAAGAATGCATGTGATTTGATTGAGTAATTAGCTTTGTTGGTCTGAGTGATGTACAGAAATGTACCCAGCGTTTTGTCACCAACTACTGCCAGGAAGAAAGGTTATGTGCCTCTTCATCCTCATCCTGGCACTCATTTTTAGCCCCTTCAATTTCTAAGTCCTTTTCAACTCCCATGGGAGATCTCCAGGGGATCTCTTTCTATGCTCTGAGTGTTTACTGCATCTCTTTTGCTGCCAGTGCCATGTGATGTGGGACAGTGCCCATGGCCCCAGTTCCTCACCTGCTCTCCTCTGCTGCCCTAGGTATCAATAAAAGCACTCCCTTATCCTGCTGAGAGAGCTGCTGCATCAGCCATTTTCTGTTCATATGTAATTGATACAGTGAAAATAGTTAAAATGTGAGCCGGTATGCTTGCCCTTCATCTTTCCCATATTGTCTGTGGATTACTTCTGGGAGTGGGAGGTTCTGTAGGGCATCGTTAAGTACTTTGCAATGAAAGTTTTTTGGTTCCGTGAAAAAATTAAATTAAACCTATGGGGAACACTTGAACACCACTTAATGCACCCACTTAAAATTATCTGTTTCTTATTAGCAAATATCTTAGGTTACCTGCTGGTCTTGAGGAGGGTGGGGAGAATGCATAAAAAGAACACCAAACACACTCTTCTGCAATTTACTGAAAGAAGAGTGTGACTTCCAGTTATTCATGTTACATACCTGAGAGGCATGAGTCACTGTAAGGGTGAAATGGTGAATAGAAGTACAGTTAGAAGTGTCACTCTCCTCTTTTCTCTTTTCTTTGAACGTGAATAAAAGAATAGGTTATGTCTAAGGGTTTTTGAGAAATCTGACTATTTATTAACAGAATGTGTGAGCAGTCTATGTTGCTCACAGTGAGATGTACTGTATTACAATGTGCAATAACAAAACTTCACCAAGACCTATTAGGGAGTTCACAGACACAAATGTAAAGCACAAGTGTCTTGATCTAGCTAATGACTGCTACTCTGACTATGTCTGAAAGTAGGTATCTGGATGAATACATGCAAAACCCTGTTTATCTACTTACTATTTGCAGTTGATATTGCTATAGTAACTGAATCTCGAAACGGTAATCTACCATTCACAAATAAAATAAGGCACCACGTTGCAAGTTCTCAATATAAAAAGATAATTAACCTCTGAATAAACCTGCACACTATGCAATTCATCACTTAAGTACATGTCACTCAGACACCCAATATGATTAAAAAAAGAAATAAGCAAGACATAATCTGATTTTCTTTGACCAGTTCCATGTTCCGTTTACTTGGGTAAATTAAACATCAGATGTCTTATTTTAGTGATTTCTTTTACTTTGTTTCCCTTTTCATATTTTGTTATTAAATTTAGTTTGGTGTCAAGAATTAATGTGTTAAAGGAGAAGCATGTATGTGAATCCAAGAAGGACTTGGTCCAAGCTGTCAGGCAAAATGGGAGGTGCCATTAGTGAGTACAGTCTTTGCTCTAAGGAACAATTTCCTACTAGATTTCATGAGGTTATTTCTACATTCAAGACTTTGTACATGTGTTTGTATAGCTTGGAAAATTTCTTGCCCTTTTTGGCACTGTGAAGAATAGCATTATGTTCTTAAGCATGCTTGAGCTGGGACAAGAGTCCAAAATAGGAACTGGAAATGCTCAGCCCTGCCAATGCAGCCTGGCTCATCTGCACAGTCTTCAGAGCTACCTTACCAGAGCCACGTGCAGGACGGGTGCTTCTGTGAGTGGTTTAAAAGGCTGAAGTAATCTGCTACGGCTCCTTTCCTCTTGTAATTATCAGCTTCGTTCAAGCAAGTGAAGACTTTTGACCTTGCTATTTGTACAGAAATGAGCTGTATTCATCAGGTCAGCATATGCTATGTATACTCATTCTATGTTTGCTAAAGGAAACGCAGGTAATGGAGACTTAGTGCTGCTTATCAGGGGTAGGTGTACTCTCAAAACATAAGTTTGTGTTCTGTTTTCTTCTGTGAGCACATGCTGGAGATTTTAGTTTAAAAACAGAACAAAAACAACAACAAAACAAACAGTGACAGGAAAATTGGCTACTTATATTAGCAGGATGTTGTTTGAGAGAGACTCAGTTCCTGATTGCGACAATTACTGCATTTACTTGTTAAAGCACAATAAGAACTAAAATTATATGACAGTAGTCAATCTGGTTTTTAAAAATGACTATTGATTTATTTTACAGAAATATATGGTACTGGCCATTACCAGGGAGAGAATAAGAAAACCCAGATCTTTAATTCAGCAAATTTTATGTCTACTGTAGATTTCTTCATACAGTCAATTGAACTGCAAGAGTACCTTCATATAACTAATTCTTAGATGAAAAAGTGAATATAACTTCAGGCAAGTTTTAAAAAATGTTTTGACTTTGTCCAACAGTAGGTGATAGAGAAAATATGGTACAGTTGTTACCTTCCAAAGTTGAGATTTACAGAAGCTTTACATACTGTTAGTACTGGGATATATTTTTAATATTGCTGCAGATGGATGAGATTTCCCATGAGCATTGTATGTTACTTTGCAAGTTTAAAATACTTAGCAAAGTTTTTTGTTTTGTTTTGTTTTGTTTTTTTAATTTGATAAATGAATTCATCACTTACTTGTCAGCAATCATGAAAATATGTGGTATTCCAGACTTCCTGGACATAAATTTTTGTTGATATTTCTGGATGATTTTATTGAATAAATATTTCATCCTTTAATATTAGTTCAATTCTAAACTTTTAAAATCATGTTTAAGAATTCTCCAGCTAGGCAAAATGATTCAGCAAATAAGAAGTTATTGTTAAGAGACAGAGGTTTATGTTGTGCATATGTTGTGCATATGTTGTGTATAAAATATTTTTCTTAGTTTTATGGAAGGGTGTATCAGGTTGGAGTGACTATAACTGTTAAAAACTTTGTGGGGTCAATGGCTTTCAGGAACTCTTTCTCAGCATTACCTGCAGATATTAATAATGGGGAAAAATTAACTCATCTGTCACAGGTAGATGCTTTGCATCTGATATGTAGTTGCTGTATTTGTATTCTTGTTTAATGCGTGTATTAAAAGCTCATGGTTTCTTTGTGATGTGGGCAATTCAGGGGTTTTAGGCAGGAGAAGTGCTAATGTGAATCTTGTTGCTTTATAATCAGGAAACTGAATCCAAGGAGCACTACTAGAGAGGGTCTGAATTGATTTGTTCTGTGTAGGTACATCTCACTTCATATCAGATCATAGTGATGTTTTTACAGCCTATGATAATTTTTGCCCTATTTCTACCGTGCTTTGGGTGTATGTGTTCACAAATGAGAGAAGAAGATAATTAGAGAGCAAATAAATCAAGGGGCAAATTAAAGAGCCACAGGCTTTGGATTAAGTATATCCCAGTTTTTGTAAGATAAGGGTACACAGGAGGGAGAGGAAGAATATTTTATGATTAAAGGTTGGCAGTAAAAATCAGCAGAACTTGGTTTTATTTTTGGAATATGGGCTACCAGAGACGTCTGCTTACATGATTTGTTTACCTCTATCAGTTGTCTGGCCTATAAAGACATAAGAATAATAATACTTGAGATCTTATCAGTTTGCAAAGCTTAATCCATTAATGTCTGTAAAGGATTTGGGGATCCTCTAGTAGAAGAAGAAGAAAATAAAACAACCCACAAAATATGATTGACAAAACAAATTAATAATAAAAATAAATATCATTTTCCTTTAGCTGACCTTTGAAATGTACCATCTGTATATACATAAATAATAAGATGTAAGAATAGCAAAGTTATGGATAGTCTGCAACTTGCTTTACTGAAGTTAGTTACTTGTTCTGGTGTCTGCTTTTTTAGGCTTTCTGGTATAGATCTGCCCCAGAGGGTAACAAACAGAGATAAAGACCAAAATCTAAAGAAAGGGACTTTACTCTTTGTCAATGAAAAGTGAGGGAAGAATGAAATGTGAACATACTGGGTGCATCAACACTGGGAGTGTGCCGGGCTTGGGTTTGCCCTCCTCCCCACGTGAGGGAAATTTCTTCTGAAACAGCAGAAATCTGGGAGGCTGCATGGAGTCCTACCAGGCATCCATTTCCTATAGCTATTAAACCCTGCTTTCAGAGCATGAGGCTGAGGATGCTGTGAGTGCTTGGGAAGAGGTGTGGCAGTGATGGGGGCGATGGGCACTGGCAGCTGTGGGGCCATCGCTCAGGCACGTGTGGGTAGGGATTTTGTTAAGCAGAACTTCCTTCACTTCTTGATAGATCCAGGGCAGTGGAGCAACAGCATGTATGAAGGATGTCAGAAAACAACTTCCTCTCACCATCTAGATATGAAACTGCAGAAATGAGGAATGTTTCAGTGATCCTTAGAAGATTTTATATGCTCATATTAAAGGTGGTCTCCTTTAATTCACAACCAGTTTACAGGTAAAGGGAATTCTTTAAAGACTGTTGATTTTATAAAGCCCCAGAGATTTACTTATCCACAGAAGTTTACTTATCTACACTGAAATCACGGTAATGGGACACCTAATTAGCAATTAGTTATATGTATACAAATTTGTTTAGCTATCTGATTTCTACAAGTGATGTACCTGCTTGAAGCAGGCTGCAATTGTAACCACTCTATTTAAAGAGCCTCACTCTGGGGTGCAGACATACCAGTGTAGAACAGAACAAGGTGTTTTATCCAGCTGCCGGCTGTAACACCTGCATTTCTTGCCTGTATCCAGCAGACTGTATTTATGCTCAAGCTTCTGCAAACCAAAGATTATACACTGTGTAAATGCAAGAGCCAATAAAAACTGTGCTTGTGTACATTTATAGCTCCATGTGATAATATCCATGAAATACTGTGTTTCAGATAAACTGGCTTATGTTTGTTAAGCTTGACTTTAATCCACAGCACTCAGAGTGGAACATTCCTTTTATGAAACATTTTCTCCCAGTGAACATCACCACTCCTGAGCCTCACGATCCCTTGCATGCAGAAACTGCTGACTGTGGAGGGATTTAGGTCTAGCCTTTCAGGTCCAGGTTTCCAGTCAGCGTGATGTTTCTTCCAAAATGAAAATGCCCTGAGGAACTGACAGGTCTTAATGAAGAGATTTTTTGTTGTTGTGGTGGTGGTTTTTAGGATGTTAAAGCAGCCTTGGTTGCTCTTTTCTGGTATAATTATTTGCCATCTTGAAGAATTCATTTCCTTCTCACCGCGTTTAATAAATGAACAAAGAAATACATCAGGTGAAGAATGAATGTGATCATACTTCTGAATAATTACTGCAACTTCCCTTGCATAAACTGGCAAAGTGTTCTCTCTACTTACAGTTAAAACAGGAGGTGGGCAGATACGGTCAATAAATAGGAAATGTGTGAGAAAATGGCGTAAACGTCAAGCTGTATTCCCCTGAGTACGGTGCTAAATAAAGATAATAGAGCACAAATAAGATTTATAGCGCTAAGCAGATTTACTGTTTACTGTTCAGGACCTATAATTTAAATTTGGAAACATGCTGTGAAGTAAAAGAAGAATAAAAAAGACTCGCTTTCATTTTGGAAGACTTAAAGTGCAATTGTAGAAAAGGGAGTTCCTTTCTCAAATAAGACGTGAGGCTGAGAATGAGAAAGAAGAGCACAAGGCTACTCTGGAGTCATAGCTGGAAGCTGTGTTAGATATCAGGAAGGCTGTCATATCAGGAAGATAAATTTCTACCCCAGAGTGGACTTCAAAGGAAGCCTTTTGAAAAGAAATGTTCTCATAAGTAAATTGCAGAGCTTGTATCGATTCAAGGTTGAGAGGTTGGTACAACCCCTGTCCAAATGTTAGCAGGAAATAAAGCTGTAATAACTGCAGCCTTTCCCTGACATCAGCCCCTTATTTATAGGCACCCAAAGGAGTCTCTACCCTTCAATGATGATAGGAAGACGGGCTTTATCTTTCTGTAGCTGAAGTTGCAAACATTCTGTTACAAGCTCTGTTTTCAGGCTGCATTATAGATTTTATTTCTGAAGGTGATTTGATCTAAATGACATCATGTTACCTGAAAATACTAGGAAAATTTTCCTGTAGGTTTAAAGATAAATGGACCATGTATACTTGAGATAGAAATTACTTAAATTGTTCTTGCATTTAAAATCTCAACTATATATAGATTCCCTAGGCCTCTGCAGCAGTTAGGCCAGGTCAAATGAAAGACATGAACAGGTCGTGCTGGGAGTGAAGGCTAACGGTTAACACTGAGCTGTAGAAGATAAAAGTCATCCAAAATGCCTCTGCGCTGATTTCCTACAAAGAAGCAGATGAGGGAGGTAATCTAGAGAAAACAGTAAGTGGTTAAGCCATTTTTAATGAATTTGCTCTGAAGGTTGTTAGGGAAATATTTTCATAAACAAGGGAATAAATTGCTTCCAACTGCTTGTAAAGACATCTGCCTTGGCTTGGCTTCCTGATGCCTCTTGGCTCATGTGAAAGATGGGGAGCAGGGTCTGCTGCTGTCTGCCCTTTCTGAGCTGTGAGGGGCTGAGCTTTGTGCTCCCTAAGCAGCAGAGAAAGCTTCACTGCACTACTCTGCTCTCTTGAGTGGCACAGGTTACTTGGCATTTCTGTGCCTTGTCAAAGTCCACAAGTGTCTTTTCCAAAGAGAGCATTTGCAGACTTCAGCTTTTTTTATGATGCTGCTTAACTGAGTAGAATTACCCTGAATGGACTCTTAAGTGGTTTCCATCTGACCTCTGAGTGTAAGTGCTCTGAGCTCTGGGCAGTGCTAGAAGTATGGCTCTTGTAAGTTAACAACAGAAAAAAGCAAAAAAAGGAAACGTTGTCTATAAGCATTACTAACAGCTTATCTATGTGAAAAGGCATATTTTCAGGTCATCTAAAAGAGCACTCTGAAGTCCCATGGCTTCACTTATTTACCTCATTAGCTTCAAGATTTCTCACAAACAATGCACAACATTTCACAAAGTTGATGGAAGCTTTCACCCTCACTTCTGAATGTGTTTGCACCAGACGTCAAGGAGCTGATAACCTGTGTATAATTCCCTTCCTAAAGCTCAAAAGGCCAAACAACATCTGCCAAGAGTTCCCTGCTTCTGATCCCTGTGGTCTTGTAAGACAAGGTTGATGGTCTGCTTCCTATCCAGTAAGCCTGTGCCAAAGAAAAAGGGAAAATTCAGCCCAAGTTTGAGTCCGAATGTTTCTTTTTTAGGGTTGAGTTACCAATTTTTCAACCTTATTTTTATACCTATTTAAACATGTGTATAATACAAATATTATAGCCATGCTTTCCTTGCTGTATTTATATGCAAAGGTGATCCATCTGGTAACTCTTACTTACTAGTGCAAATTCTTTGTTGAGGATCATCTGCTCCACCAGTGACGACTCATTGTGGAAGAGATGAGGCTGCATGTGACTCCACATATGGGGAAACCACCAAAACTCATCCACAGATCTCAACAGTAGGTCATCACCTTCATCTTCCTCCTCAGTGCCTGAAAAAGATAGAAGAAAAAAAAAATAGAATAGAATAGAAAAGTAAAGCAGAAAAAGTCCATAATTATTCTGGTGGGAGTTTTCTTGTTTGTTTTCAAGATAGAGGCTGCTATAAAACCTGGTGTCTGTGGATCTGATTTCTCACTATGCTATGGACAGTCTCTAAAATATTGCAGGAGTGAAATGAAATACCATGAGTGATGGCTGTCTCTTTCTATTCCTGACACCATGTTAATTGACTGTAGTTCTAACACAATGCAAGTTTTAAGAGTGAATTGCTGTTCAACACTGGAGGTTGGCTCCCTGTGAAGATGGAGATTGGATGGACTACCCACAGAGGTGGTTCAGTCACTATCCCTCAAAGTGTTCAAGGAATGTGGAGATGTGGTACTAAGGAACATGGTTTAGTGGGCAATATTGATGGCAGGTAGACAGTTGGAATGGATGGTCACAGAGGTCTTTTCCAACCTTAATGACTCTATGACTTTTATTCACCTGCTTTGGTCCTGGTTGATACTGCACAGCTGAGGCTGGCTTGGTGGCACTTCAGAGTGTCTTGCTAAAACTCACACTTTACAGCTACCTCATTAACCTCAGCAAAGTGAAATCAGATACTTTCTGATAAAACATGAAAAAAGTTTCAAAAATGTGGTAAACACAAAACTAATGACAAAAGAGTTCTACATGTTTCCTATGGTTCGATATTCTCTTCTTGCCATGTTCAATCTCTAAGTAAAAAGAATAAAAATTCCCATGTTAGTGAAGAATATCTGCATCAGGCAGAAGCATGTATGCTTATAACAAATCAACCCCCCCTATCTAATAAACAATACAGTGCTACTTCCACAGTCTGCACACACGTCTCCAGTGCTTTTTTAGTCGAGGAAGGAAAAGTTATGTTTCCACTAACTTTATCCTCAAACTACTGAACAACATTCAGTTTATTGCACTCTCCTGTCTTGTTCCTTTATCATCTTAATTTAAATGCTTTTATTTAGCTTCAGTCAAATAAATAATTGTCCAAATCAGTCTACTGATGCAAACATGGATTGCTTTCTCTCTATGGGCCTTTCAGTGTTTGCAGAAATCTTTGGAAGAAAATACTCCATGGATGCCACTGTTTACCTTTGTGGTATGAAGCAGGAACACACAGAGATAGCTGCTCAATGCGTGGACTTCAGCTCTTCATTTTTCACTTTTACAGGTCTGCTTTGAAGAATGCTACTACACAAAGGGAGCATTTATTTGAAACTTTTGCCTAGCATCACTGAATCAATTTATTCTCTTTCGTAGCACTCTGCAAGTTCTAAGAAAGCATAAAATTGCTCCTGCTGGTGGGAGCACTTTTGGAAAAGAGGAAAACAACCTTGCTTTTAGGTAACTTCTTCCTGAAACAAAGGGACCGATGGCTCCCCTGTCTGTTCCATCATCTAAAACTTCTGGATGGTGCATTTTTTGAATGACTACTCTCTTGTTTCTTGGAATATATTGTTCACTTGCACCCTCCCAGGGAAATGCGATCAGAGGGGAGATAATTAACATGGACGTTCCTGTTTCAAAGCAGGAGGAAGAGAAAAGGGTAAGTATAATAAGAACTGTGATTATTTGACGTAAGATTTAGGCCGAATGATAATTTATTGCCTTATTAAAGTATGGATTTTTACATTCATTATTTTATATCACATTTTATAGTGATTTATTTATAAATTTAGATACAATTCATCAAAATTTGCATATATATATTTTACCGTAGCAAATATCAAACAAGATAAAGCGTAACACTTCCCAGATTATACAGACAAAGTGGCAGAGTTGGAACAGAAAGGCTTGAAGTTTAGCACTTGGCAAAGTTTTCACTTTTTGGAGGACTATTTTCTTTATAGGCTACAAAAAGAATGTTTGATTTTTATGAAATCTCAAGTAGAGGTATTTTTAAAAAGTCAGAAGTTTAATGGAATATTTGCAAAGTGCTTATATATTCTGAATATTTTTTGCCCAACATCTTGCTTGAAGTACTGAAAGCAAAACAAGGAATTGTAAAGTTTTCAATTCTTGTATAATCACTAGTCTCTGTGTGACTTCCTGCCTTCATTTTAGTCTGAAATCTGAAAACTGCAGTAGACCTACAATCAAGAAGATGAACATATATCTACTTCGAAAGACAGTATGCACTTTGCACAGGTGGATAATAATTTAGTGTTTGATTGTATGTAATAAATAAACCTTCATTTTAAACCTTCAGCAACGTAGAGGTCTCAAGCTCAAGATTGAAACTAAATTTGAAGTTGCCATCAATAATTGTAGAAATTTCAAATGCAAATTCTAAGAACATCTTCATTTCTATTGCCATAGTGTAGACAAGCAGAAGATATTTGCTAAAACTGCATAACCAATAGTCTTCACTCTTTTTTTTATCTATCAGTCTCGCATCTACAGTGCATAGTATACCCGTAGTACAGGAGAGAATTATGATGGCATTAAGATGTGTCAGTTATTGTACTGGTATGCAGGCAATCCAAATAGCATCGGTATTTGTCATACAGAAGTCAGCAGCATCTTTCAATGAAAATGCATAACTGTTTAATATGTCAACACATTCCCAAGATCGTCTCCCCCCTGTAGGTTTAAACTGATCCTAGTTCTGGAAAGGCAAGCAAAATCACACATTAAAGAAGTCAATAAGGCACAGCAATCTCAGTGCACTAATGAAACGTTGAATATCTGATACTAAAAGCCTCTGGGGGTAAACGAGCTACATTTACAGTAATTAAAGAATACTTTTCCATGTTTTATTTATTATGAGTCAATAAAGTGTATATTGCGTAGAGAATAATTTAGAATCTTTCTGCTAAACTGATATGACAAATGCCACTGCTGACCTGTAAATGAAGTGCTCACTTAAAAACTTGAATACTTCACTGAGTTCAGACAGCAGCGTGTCCCTTAATGGAGGCAATGGCATGCTTCAGCTCATTAAGTAGTTTTGTGCTATTTTGCTATGCCTTGAGATCCTTAGGAGGACAGGCAAACATGCATGTTCTCTTATATTCTCTCGCTGTAGCAGCAGTAGTGAATCAGAAATTGGTCTGTGTTATACCAGCTGGGCAATGAAACTTGTCAGTTCATAGGTTTAGGTTGGACTTAAGGAAGAACTTCTTCTCTCAGAGAGTGGTCAGACACTGGAATGGCCTGCCAAGGGAGGTGGTGGAGTCGCTATCTCTGGCAGTGTTCAAGAGGCG
>PPHD01019668.1:0-13991 GCA_002909625.1 Bambusicola thoracicus
TTTTATGATTTTCATTATCAGTATTCCGCATCATAACATAATGTAGTGCACTGGGAGTTAAAGAGTTAATGCTGCCATTCCATGAATTGTTGATAGTTTCAGGTATCCATCTTGGAAGAACGAACTACAGTTCCCAGAAGACTTCATTATTACCATTTTCGTTTTCTTTTCAGAGGGAAAGATAAAACTGATTGGGAGTTACAAGACTATTTTTTTTTTTCTTTTTCTGTCCGTCTCTGCAGTGTGTGTTCCTGAGCCTTCTCACAGGATTAGAGTAAGGCCTTTGGTTTTGGATTCTCTCTCTCTCTCTCTCTCTCTCTCATGTATCTGACTTACTAGCTTCAATTCAAATTATGTATTGCATTTCACTATCACATATAGTAAATTAGTTTTCTCCCTTAGCTCATTACCACTGTTTTCCTCCTCTAGGCCCTTCCCCTTTTCGAAGGGAGTGAGTCCAAGTGTCCCTTTGCCCATTTAGTCATGGAACTAGGCCTAACAAGGCTGGAACTGTGACATAGAATCATAGAATCACAGAATATTTTGACTTGGAAGGAACCATTCAAGGTAATCTAGTCCAACTCACCTGCAATGAACAGGGACATTCACAGCTAGATCAGTTTGCCCAGGGTCTGATCCAGTCTTCCCTTGAATCTCTCCAGGGACGGGGCATCCAACACATCCCTGGGCAACCTGTTCCAGTGCCTCACTGCCCTCACTGTAAAAGACTTTTTCTTTATCTAACCTAAATCTACCCTCTTTAAGCTTGAAACCATTTCTCTTTTTCTATCACAAGAGATCCTGCTGAAGAGTCTGTCCCCTTCTTTCCTGTAGCTCCCCTTTAGACATTTAAAGGCCCCTATCAGGTCACATTGCAGCCTTTTCTTCTCCAGGATGAAGAGCCCCAACTCTCTTAGCCTGTCCTTGTACGAGAGGTATTCCATCCCTTGGATCATTTTTGTGGCCCTTATCTGGATGTGTTCAAACAGATCCATGTCTCTCCTATACTCAGGACTCCACATCTGGATGCAGTACTACAGGTGAGGCCTCACCAGCACAGAGTAGAGGGGCAGGATCACCTCCCTCGGCCTGCTGGCCATGCTTCTTTTGATGCAGCACAGGATACTGTTGGCTTTCTGGACTGTGACAGCACACTGCTGGCTCATGCCCAGCTTGCAATCCACCAGTACCCCCAGGTCTTTTTTGACTAATCCTTTCCAGCTTGTATTGGCAGTGGATGTTGCTTTGACCCAGGTACAAGACCTTGAGCTTAGGTTTGTTGAACTTTGTGAGGTTCACTACTCAATCCCACAGCTTCATTGTAGGTCAATGAAGAAAACTTTCAAGTAACCCTCTAAGTTAGTCCTTGGTAGTTTTGTACAAATAGAAACATAGAATAATTTTTTTCGGAAAAGACCTTTAAGATCATCAAGTCCAACCACTGAGAAGACCATTAAGCAGAACTTAGTTTGATGTGAATGTCCTGGTCCTGGAAAAGCAGCTGTCACTTACCTATATGTTTGTTTATTTTGTAAGATCTAACCTGCTACTTCAAGTGTTGCAACACCAGCTTAAGTGAAGTCTGGTTTAAGTCTACTGCAACTAAAACATTGCAGCCATGTGTAGATGCACTTACATCAATTTATAGTTGCCATATAAAATTCAATCCTTTGAATTAAACTAAATAAACATAAGCCAGTTGTAAATCAATTTAACTGTGTCCACATGTAGATTTGCTTCATGTTTAATGAAACTGATTTAAAGAAACAATCCCAGTGAAACCACTGCCACTTTCTTTTGCAGGCGAAGCCTATATTATGTTTATTTATTTGGAGCTAGAACTCTGCTGGCACACATATTGAATAGCCAGCATAACTCTACAGCTGCACTGTTGTGCATCAACCTGAATTCTTGGTCTTGTTATTAATTTCACTAATAAATTTCCTTGCATGAAACCAAGTTTCTCCCTCAGTGAGAGAGGGAGACTTGTCTTCCCAATGAGTTGGGATTTTTTTGGAGAGTAAGCAGATTAAATTAATCAATATGGGATATTTAAACTCAAGTTTTTGTCCTGCCATAAGTAACCTAGGCTCCTCACATCCGGAGTTACATTCTTAACGTGAGTCTAGCTCTTCAGTTTGATTTATGAATACACAAACCAGGGAATTTTTTAATTCAATCAGAACAAATAGCCATGTATTGTCTAGCCAGCATGCTCTGGTAGGGTCTCTATTGTGTCTAGGAAATTTATGCTCCCATAAATTTATGGCTTCAGATGAGAGCAGTCTTTATGTCGGTTCTGATTAAATAAGAACATTAGTTCTAGGATTGTAGCTCCAACTATTTGTACTTTCAGAAACTGTGTAAAGATTAATTCATCCCTGTGGCCTATGTTTATACTTTAGTGAACAGAGTTTTGATTTCCCAACCCAAAGTCATAATATATTTTTCTCACCTGTATGTAATTCATTGTGGTGAATATCTCTAAAAGACAGCAAAAAAAGGAAAATCACAGACCAATTCCTAGTGTCTTCTCTGAAAATCATAAACTTACATCAGTGAGAGACATATATATGAAAAAAAAAAAAAAGAAGAGCACCTGTGGTTTTTCCATGCTTCTCTTTCCCCAGCTATATCAGTTATTTTAATAAAAGCTACTACCACTCCTTATCGACTTTATCTAGTTGGTGGCTGTAGATAATTACAGCTACAGTAACACTGCTGCTGTTATGCTTATTGGTGTCACATCTGCGCGCCGTTCAGTCAGAAATTCAGTAGAAGCATGGGGACACTAAGCTAAAGGAAAATTAGTAGTGATGTGGTCTCTGACACTCATTTCTTCTGAAACGATTTACACATCTACTAGCAGTTAATGTTGTACATACTAATTTTTTCATTACTGTACTCCAGAGCAGTACTAGGTTTCTTATTTCACAGCGCTAGAGCCTAGCGAATTTTTCTGCTATACATAAAGCACAGTCTGTGGCAGTCTTTTCTCTGTTGTCTCCACCTGTAGCTTTCTGTGAGCACTCAAAAGGAAACTTAAGCAATAACACAGACCAGGAAAGCAGAAAAACTGTGACAGATGTAGAGCGCAAGCCAGACCCACAACTCATGCTAGAGATACCAAGTGCAAATCTGTCTGCCAGCTGGTGTCCTCTCAGGGCTGTCATTCCCTGCACAGTGTGTGCATGATATTCTCAGTATAACACTAACACAAGTGTCTCAATGTCTTGATATTTTAAGGAGGAAAAGTTGGAAGGCTATCTTGGACTTGCTGTGAGTACTTTCTTAAAATCTACTTTGGTGATTATAGCTTTGGTAAAAATAACCAAATGAAGATACTGGAAGAACATGATCGGCAGAATAATCAGATATATAGTTACTGAATCAGTGTGTTCCATTACCAAAGATGGAAGTTTTCAACCAAACTTGTCTTACACTGCTTGAGCTAAGATAGCTGTCAGCTACCACTGACAGTAGTAGCAATAGATGGTTAAACTTTGTGTAGACCAGTTCCAGATTACTCCATCAGCAGACATCACAAGTTTGTTGGCATCAGCAGATTCAGACCACTATAGTCTCCTGAAACAAAGCCCTCCTTATTTTGAGCTGCTGCCCCATCTTTACCTGCCTGTCTTTGAGGTAACCCCTTTCTACGTCCATGGTTTCTTGACTACATCTGCATTTTAAGCCTCCCAGTTTAGAATATCCCACTGTCCTGCCTTCATCTCTGATTCCCCATGTTTCCAGTCTCAGATCTTCTCTTTTCCTTGTCCCAAAATCTGCCCAGCTCCTTCTGCCACTTCTTTCTTCAGTCTTACGACCTCTGGAGCCTCTGAAAGGGTTTATTTCTTAAACTGCTGGTCCACAAAACAACGGTAAGTGGTCTAGAAATAATTTCAGTTTTAGACAAGATATGCTTTCTATTCAGATGGTGGCCCACAAGGAATTCAGATGGTTGGGAAGTTTTACAGGGCAGAAAACTTAGGAACTGCTGCTTTGGAGTACATTTTCATGGTTAATTTGACAGTAAGCTTTTTCTTACTGTATATGTGTCTTGAAATACGTAGAAAGATTTTTTAAATCTCAAATTTTTGGTAGTCAACCTTACAATACTTTGAGTTAGCAAAATCTTCTATGAATTCTTTAACTGTGCACTTTGGACTGACTGCATCTTTCATCCAAGCCATTGACTCTTTTTCTATTCCCCTAACTCATCTATTTTTACACAAGGACTTTGTGTGTTATGCTTTGTGCTCTACTGGCACAGTCACACTGTCTTCCCTTTGTTCACTTTCACAGCTTCCAGAGCATTGTATCTTTCCAAAACTTCTGTTTATTGTGAGCTTGCCTGCAAGATCCAGCACTATTGTCTTTAGGCTCAAGTCTCTACCTGGCACCTGTCCCATTGCTACCAGGCACATACATCTTCTTGTCTTTTTATTTTGCCCTTGAAACTACTATTACTCTTGCAACTGTGAGATAGGACTCCCTCTCTGTATGGTTCAGTGGACCTCCTCCTGAAGAAGCAGAGCAGTGCTTGCCTCTGCTCCAGCACCAGCCTCTGCCATGCTGTGTGTTTATGCTGCTGCTCCCTGTTCATCATCGTGTGCAATGGAAGCGGCTCCTGGTGATTACAGCGTAAAGCAAATGCTAGGCTTTTAAAGTGATACGCTTTTAGAAGTGATAATTTATATCCTGGCCTTTTTGGGGAAGCCTTTTTACTTATTTCTTCTACAAAGTAAGAAAACCAAGTTAAAAGTGACATATTTTTAACGTTTCTAAATGCTGCATGCTTCCCAGTATCTCAAATAGAACTATGTAATTAGGCAATTTTAAAACTTGTCAAAGCTGCAAACAATGCAAGACCAGACAATACAGCATAGACATGACACATTAGACTGAGTGCTAGTTATAAAATAAGAGGCGTCATGCTTAATAGGGAAAGGAGTGAATTGAGGGCATGGGGTGGAAATGGAGGGCTGAAATTCCTTCAGCAGCCTCAGTGGTTCTTAAACAATTGTATCTATTTGCGTGTTCCAAGCGTTTCTCAACTTGTCTTACTGCTCTCTGGGGTGACATGCTCTTCGTTCTGTGGCTGTTCCTTCAGAAAATCCAAGTACTCTTTTTCTATTCTGGGCTCAGGCTTATTTCCTTGTTTTCTGTAAACTCATGAACTTGATGCAGGCATGATCTCTGCAGCTGTCAAAAGCCCAAGTCATTATGGACTTAATACATTTTGGCAAATGAACAGGTGAATGTGTTCACAGCAGAAGTTTGGCTACTGAAGATGGCTTTAATTCTTGGGTCTCTCTCAGTTCCTTCAGCTGCCAGGCTGCTGGACAGACCCAAGCAACATTTACCCCCTATTTTCTTTGTTATAACACTCCCAATGTGAAAAAGGCTTTTGCCCAGCTCAAACTGTCTGATAAAGCTGATATTAATATTTGTTGTATGAAGATCTCCACAAGCCATTAAAAAAAAAACCCTTTTCCGTTATAGTATACACTGTGTCACTGGGACCCTTCTATGGGGTGACCTGCTTTCATAGAGCTTCAGGCTCATCAAGTTCTTCATTAGAAAAGTGTATGTGAGAGAAGTTGTAGGGCACTCTGGGACCTGTGACAGTTCAGGAGTATCTGGCTGAGCTTTTTAGTTTTAATTACCTACACAATACTAAAGTCATTAAGTCAGAACACTTTTCGGTATTGGGAAAGGGAGAATATATTTGCCACTTTACCTATAATACCATATTTGATTTCTTCAAATGATGGACAGGGTGCTAACCAGAATCACACAGGAGACCCCAACAAATGCTATCAATTCCTGTTAATGAGTTAGAATAGTATGTACAGGGAGGCAAATGAAAATACAGAGATATTTATATAGCATATTCATTTTCATACTTAAAATCTTCCTGCAGTGGCTCAGGAAGAGATGGCACTCCCTGTTCACCTCACAGGGGAAACTCAGGGTTTAAATAAGTCTTCTCTGGCTAGTTAAAATTTCTTGGCAGTTCATTACCTTGGTCCTTAATTGCATTCATTTCCCTTGTGGATGTTCATTGGAGAGAGATTCTCCATTACATGGCTGCTGGGAGATTTCCAACAATTCACATTTTTTCCACTTAATTTCAGACTCAAATATTGATTCATTTTTGGAATGAGCTGATAATAGGACTGAACTTCTGAGTTGAAGAGTCAGATATATGTACCATGGGGTATTATCAGTATATGCTGTTAATGTATGCCCTATTGAGTGACTCTGTAATGTCTGCTGTCTAAATGAACTCACCAAGCTTTTCATTCAGAAGCAAATCAAAAGAAATAACATGATGATGGCTTAATGCTTCTGAAGGTAATGAAATTGACAGAGACTCTTTATCTCGTCGTGTGAGATGCTGGTGAGAATACAAGATCTGAAAGCTGGAGCTAAGTACAGGTTTAAATCCAAAAGTTTATAGATGGTGGATAAACTTCCTTTTCCCCATGTATGCCTAAAATATCACACTGAGGTCCCTGGGTTTCATGCTATGGTTCAAATAATTTGTGAATGTCTGACAGATTTTTTAATAAATCCAACTTGATTTGGATGTGAAAAAAAAAAAAAAAAAAAGGAGCCCAAAAGCATTTTCAGGCTCCTTGCTAGGACTTCATTCTATCTATATTAGTTTCTAACCAGCCTTCTGACAACACCGTTTCACAGAAATATTAAATTGAAGTTCAAACACAGATAGCATGGCATCCCTGCTTTAGTCAGCAATCACACTGTTAGGACTTTCCTCATTATCACTGCCAAAAATGACTCCTTAAACTGTCCAAGAATCTTTTAAGGAAATAAGTGTAAGGGACGATGTCGAGACTCTTGTGGCGATGTCCTCCAGGCATGGGGGAAACAACTTTCACAGTCTTAACATAGAGCCCTCGCACACACTGATAAAAGCCTCTCAGCTGGATTGCCTTAGCTACTGGCAATTTTTGAATGAGTGACCTCACTGCACTGGTATGCTTGCACCCACTGAGTCCTCATGTTCTGAGAACTGAAATGATTCTTGCATTCTACCAAGAACCTTCAGATGTTAATAATTCACCTTTTCTTGTTATAGAGAGCTGCTACCCTATTCAAAAGGTCTGTTTAAAGTAATCAGATCTTTCAGCCTTAATCAGCTGAGACATGCCTGTGTTTTCAACTAATGCCTGTCTGTAAAAGAGAAATTCAGCTTGACATGCGTGTACTTTTTGGAATCCATACCGCTATTAGTCAGATATTGTTACATATCTGGAAATAGTCTACAAAGTCAGTTAAATCAAAGTTGTTCTGTTGTTTGTTTGTTTTTTCCATCAAGGTATCTTAAGAATTCTCCATAATGCTAACTTTTAACTTTTCAACAGGACATATCTGGTTGCATATGTGTAACATGTTGAGGGGGTTTGTTTCTTCAGTTTGCACGAGAAAGTTGATTTTTCTCCATAAAACTTTTGAATTTTTTATCTATTTCCCATGTGTCTATTGCTTGGATCTGTTACCATCCAGAGCATTACAGATGTTCCATCAGAGAAAACAATTGTGGCAGTGGGGAAGTCAAGTAGAAAATTAACAAGCTTTTGCAAAGCAGAAAGAAATCTGCATGAGCACAGGACCCAGGTAACAACAAAAGTATGAATGAACTCTGTCTATTGGGTATATGACCTTTCAGATATTACTTACCTGTAGATCTTCAAAATATTATTCTAGCACTCTTGTAGTTTTGACCGGCTTACGACTTTAGGGGCTAAATGTGCCCATAAAGGGAAACAAAATACCAAAGCAATGATAGCAGCCATGTATGTAATTTAATATTAAAAAAATATATATATCTGGAAAAGCATCCTAACCCCTGAAGCTGAGTTAACACATACAGACCAGCAGCAATTCACTGGATCCATCCTCATCTTGGTGTCAGAGCCCTAGGGACACCACCAAGCTTTGCAACCTCTTCTCCCATCCTGGGAGTCTGGCTGATGTGATGCAGATATTGGGTAGGGCTGCTGAGAAAGCAGGTAGATCAGGAGGAAGAACTGTGAGAAACCTTGCTGGAGACCTCCCCTTCTATTCTGGGATCCACATTATGCTCAGGCCTCATCCTTGGTCCTTGTTTGAGCTGCACTGCAGTACGCTCTGCCTGACCATGCATCAATTTGATCCTGTCCTCATGGTTTGACTTCCCATCTTGGTGGGTCAGAGGTTCCCCATCACAGTGGACATACCTCCTTGACATTTGTTAACATCCCTTCTTTCATCAGCTAAATAACAATTTGTGATGAAAAAGCAACTTGTAGCATCCCAATCAAGCTTACTAAGCTGTGCATTTGAGATGGAGGCAGAGGTCGGACAAGACAAGAAGGCATGACATCCTTGTCAGGAATCTTTCCAACATTTATTACCTTCTCAGATTCTCTGCTTTTCATATGGCAGAACAACAAGCTGTTTTGTATGGACATAGAAAATGGAAACTTAGAAAATGTGGTGCTCTTTAGCTGATGTAAAAAATTTTTCTGCCTATTATTACTTCATCTTAATATATTTGCCTGACAGAGCAGTCACAGCAGCTTGAGTTTGAACTGAGACCTTTGAGACGTTGGGAGCTCATTCTCTTCACAAAGAGACTTAGCATGCAAAGACCATTTCCTCTCTTATTTTAAAGGCAGATAGAAATGGCTGAAGAAAAATAAGTCTGTTGCCCCAAAGTGTAAATTCTTGTATTAAGGTCATTTTAGTGCATTTCATACTCCTTGTTGCTATGTTCAGTATCAAAGCATTTTTACAGAGCCCTGGCCAGAAGACAGGGGCAGAAAATCTCAGATAGATAATCTCAGGTGAGAGGGGTTGGAAAACAGGGGAAGAGTCAGTGCCTGTGGAAGAGAGAGGACTGATAGGAGAAAAGGGGGAACATTTGAGGGGAAAAAAGTTAAAGGTAACAAAAGAAGGACAGAGGAGAAGCTCTAGATGGATAGAAGTCACTGTACTCCATAGGTCAACAACCAGTAATTAGATTTGTTTTCTTTCAGCTGTCCCATCAGTGTGTCATTCAGGTTATTCATACATCATGCCATTTTGTGAGTGCTTCCAGCACATGGAGTCACAAACTTCTGTGGGCTCTGAGAAGTCAGACATGATGGCATGGAGGGGGTTTCTGTGAGCACTGATTATCAGAAGGGAAGCGAGTGCTTTCCTGCAGGGAAACCATCTCTTTGGTGTACTTCAGTGCTGAGATAACATTGTAGTATCTGCAAACAAATTATCCGTATTGATCCGTCCAGCGAGGTGTGTCTGCCAACATGTCATTAACTATGCTACAGCTAGAGGAGTCACAGAAAGCTCATGTAGCTGATAACATGATTTAAATGCATTCTTCCTACCGATACTTCATTCCCCTATGAACTGTGTGGAATTAGTTTCTCCTTTTACTCCCTTCCCGATTCAACAATTGAGTAAACTTGTACCTATTCCAGGAGATAATAAAGTACGTTCTTGGAGCAGAAGAGATTACTAGATGCGTTATTCACAGCCATTGGTTAAGTTTCTGTACAGAAGTAAGACAGACAACTGTAACAACTAAAAAGAATTTAGTGTGGAGAAAAAAATACAAATATTTAAACTTCTTTGTTTTCTGAAAATGAATCTTGAACTAAAGCTAGTCTGAAAAGTTCATGGAAAAGCATGGTTTTCCCTGCTTAGCCTAATCCTTTGAAAAGTCTCATCTCTCTTCTTCCATGTCTTTTGTCTAAGTCTTGAAAAAAAAAATGTCGTCATAAACTCTGTTCCCTAACACAGTTTCTTTACTTATCACAGTCTAGCTGCATTTTTTTAAGGAGAATTTGAAAAATGTACCAATCAATTCCTGAAGTTCAGCACTCAATGTTGGCTTAGAAGCCTGTAACCTATCAAAATTAAGTTTATGTTCATCTAAAACTTCTTCAAGGAGCAGGGGACATAGTTTCAGAGACTGCTGTTGTCTCGTCCTTTCGGGAACTCCTACAACTGCAGAATAATCTCTGAAGTTCTCCTGTTTGGGTTTGACATATCTTTGAATTTCTTATACTTGGCACATCACCAGCATGCTCCACTTGACTTCCTTTCTTCATAGTATTAGTGTTTTTTAAGTCCTTTAGTTTGTATCTTAGCCACTTGCTCCAGCTGAGTAATTATGTGAGCCAGGCATTAGAGGAAAAGAAGGCACGGCTCCTTTCAGTCTCTTGTCAGCTTGCAGCAAATAGCTACCTACTCACCTTTCAGAGGTTTCAAAGCAGAGAAGGGCCACCAGGAATTCTGTGTGCTGAATTGGAAGAGGATGCAGTACAGAAAACACCATAAAATGAAAAAGAACAAAGAGGAGTCTTAAAACAACATTTTATTTAAGCAGTAGAATTTCTTGCCCTGGGAAATGGTGGGTGACAACAGCTTACACAGCTTAAAAAGGACGTTTGACAAGTTCATATAAGAGAAATACAATCAAAGGTTTTTAAATACAGAGGATGCCCCTAAACAACAAGCTTTTAGAAACTGAAAGAATATTGCTGGAAAATGTCACACTCTGTTACAGTACTTAAACTCCCCCCTTACAGGTATTTCTGGCTCTTGCTGGAGACAGAGTACTGGCAGAGATGGGCAATTGGTTTGACCCAGGATGTCTTCTTACAATCCTCAGCAAATAACCTACTTAACTGCACTGGGGGGATATATTCTTGGCTTGGTTTCTTTTCTGGGATAGCAGGTCAGAGGCCAAAATGGAACACTGAGAATGAGGAACAGAAGTTCTTCTGCAAGGTGTTGATTTTTTTCTTTTCAAAACTTCATATACCAGCGTGCTTGGGTTCTTTAAACTCAGCATGTTTTCCCATTTCATCTTGCCTTTTTTCCCTATTTAATCTAATATGACCTAACCATCTAGAGAGTCCTGGATTCATTTAACCTAACTTCAAGTATCAACCTCAAGAATCTATATTTGGATCAAGGTCACCATAGGGTCCTTCTGCAGTCAATGAAGAATGTGACGCAGCTCCAGTGGGTGATTCATACCATAGGAGGGCTGCATCTCCCTCAGGAAGTATGAATTAACTATGTAGAAAGCCTAGTGTGACCTTGTTTCTAACTTGAGCACATCAGCTAAGTGTCTAACTTGTCAGGGCCTCGAGTTAGCAAGGAACATAACTTACTATCCTTGTTCCTGCATTCTAGAGATTTATTATGTGCATGTGTAGTGAAAAGTCACTGGCTCTTTCAAATTTCTAATCCACAGAAACCACGACACCAGTGTTGGGACAGAAATGTAAAATCTAAATATACAATAAAAAGAAAAAAAGGAAAGGAAGTTGGCTGGAATCCTCCATTTCCAATTAGTTTTTATACACAGATGAACATTATCAGGATAAAAAAGAATAAGTTTAATAAGCAGAATAGACCATATATAACACCATGTAAAACAAACATTTTTCCACTATATAGCCAACAGTACAGGACCTGCTATAATACATGACTTATCATTCTTTATTTTCCAAGTACAGTAAGAAGGAGCCATAAGGGTTTTATTTGCCATACTATTGTTATATCTGTTTCTATTGGAATTCCTTTCTAATTTAGTAATTGAGCTAATTTTGTACACAATAAAATGTCATGATAACTTAATTCTGCATTTTGCAAGGAAAGAAGGAGCAGATGCATAAATGAGGTTTCCTGTAAGCAATCTAATGAAATGTGATTCATAAAAATGATCACATAACAATTTTTACTTGTAAAGGACATAGTTACACGCTATTACCATAACCTTCCTTTGGAAGCTTGTTAGAATATACGGTATTGCTTCTTTCACTAGCAGCAGAGCTCTGGAAACCATTATTATTTCTTTTTTCTGAAGAGTTTTATTAGATGAGTAAGGGCAGTTTTGTTAACTATTTTGTTAATATACACACAGAATATGAGGGTTAAATGCTACTTCCCATGATTAAGTTTTCATTTTATGAAGAGATGATTCATAAACATATTGTATTTGGTAAATCAACTATAATGGTTTACCAAAAAAGTAATATTTTTCAGTACTTACTTCAAGTTTCTTCTGTCTGTAATATCCAGATATTCTCATTTTACAGATAAGACTCCTGTTCAAGTATCCTCATATACATCCAGAAAGGCTCATCTCTACTTCTTCCATGATACTGACCATTTCACTTGAGAGTGTCACAAAGCACCAACTGACACAGAACTTCATAAAAATGCTAGTGGCCATGCTATAATACGCTATGATATTTATCTGGGAAGACTATGCTAGAGTCCACTCCAGTCCTTCACAAATAAACTTTTCTAATGTATAGTAGGGACTTTTCATCCCAGATGTAATCTCAGTCACTAAATGGGTATAGCCTCAGTTTAATAGTGGACCCCAACACAAGACCAGTAGATCTCAACCTTGACTGTTCATCACATAATATACATCAATACAGTAGTAAAATAGATATCTGAACTAGATACCTGTCTGTGTTATCTGCATAAAATGTAGTTTCCTTTAGGCTGATACTTCACTTGGGCACTTTAGCAGTTCTTCTGGAGACAGCTGAGGCATGTCTATAAGGTGTTTGTGCTACAAATCCAACCTGGGCAGCCTGGTCTAGTGGTTGGCAACGCTGCACATGGCAGGGGGGTTAAAACTCGATGATCATTGTGGTCCTTTTCAATCCAGGCCATTCTATGAATGGTTTTCTTTTTCAGCATTTGAAAAGAGAGATAAAAATAGCTATGAAAAATCCTCTCCCAGTAAGCCATTAAAACAAGGAACAGCTCTCATTGCCCCAGAGCTGCTTATGGACCTTCCATCCTGGCAGTCAGAAATCATATAGAAAGCATAAAGCTGGGGCAAAAAGAGTAAACAGTCTTATTTGTCACTAAATCACAAAGGTAGCGTAGGAAGCAAGAAATGTTTGGCCAACTGTGAATATGAAAAGAATATTTGCATACCATCAAGCCAGTGTGGTGATATGAACAATAGTTGGAAGTGATTGGAACTGTGATGCTCTGTCCCATGCTAAAGACAGCAGTCCCATCATTTTCCAGCTTTTCCACTCTATAACTTGGTGTTCTCCAAAGGTCTTCTACCCCAGCTTCAGCTCATTCTTACCCATCCTTAGTGTTAAGGCCTGACAGCAATTCAGTCATGCCCTGGGAACAATACCAACTGTTCCCACCACGGTGCAGAATTGTGTGAGAACACCAAGAGAAACACATGGTCTTACATACCTCCTGGAAGATAGGCTCACCAGCAAAGACCAAAACAACAAAAAGAAAGCCTGCAAAAAACCTCAGGATCTCATTTTTAGTTTATCACACTCTCCCCCAGAAAAATAAAAAATCAATAATTCAAAGCAAATGGCAGTGCAATCTGTTCCGAAAAAAAATTCCAGTGATGATTTCAAGCATACAACATGCCTTTCTACATTAAGGAAACTTTATTTGAGATCTCTTACTCTGGCTTATACAGTTACAAACCCACTGATATTTGCAAGGTGAGGAATCAAGCACCAATAAGCAGCTGATTGTTCTACCATCTTCTTTAAGACATTTTTTTTTCCTATACAGTCAAAATGTTTCCTGGTAATTTCTCTTTTTTTTCAATCATCTTTTCTCCCTTTGTGTCTTTTTTTCCCGGAAATTTGATTGCAAGTCAGGACTCAAAACCTTGCACAGAAAAAAACAGTCCAAGTAGGAGAAAGGAAGAATTTTCTCTTATGATAAATGTTTCCCAAAGACTTCTTCTTATGAGAATATGAACACAGAACCTTTCATCAACATATTAAAACTCAAATCCTCCTATGTCTCTCAGCCTGTCATTATTTGTAAAAATAATGATGTCTTACATCTGTCAAGTTTCTACACTCCTGATTTCATTTGCTGTCATAAGCACATGGGTCAGTGGAGGTACCAGCAGTGCTGAAACTGTGAGTTTTTTGAGAAAAGTGCTG
>PPHD01019672.1:0-13986 GCA_002909625.1 Bambusicola thoracicus
GACATCATATCTGCAAAATACTTTTCTCCACAGGCAGAAAACCAACAGGGCTCAGAGCAGGGGAAACCACCTGACTGAATACCACCAAACACAGAGTTTAAACCTCAGTTTCGCTGTGCAGCACCCAGCTACAAGCCATGGGGAAGCCTTTATTTATCAGTTCTCTGCTTCTCTTCCCAGAGAGGAGTCTGGGAGAAACCAACCCAGGACCCAACATGGCTGGTACCTGAAGGCACTGCTGTCACATACACAACCCAAACATGAACAAATGCAGAAGGGCAACTAGTTTCATTTAGAGAAGTTGTTTCAAAGAAAACAGAGGATACAGTGGCATTTTAGCTGTTCGGAAGCCAACATTTTTAGCTTAATTGGATTTTTTTTAAAAGGAATATTACTCGTTTCCAAGTCTCTGAAAGAAATAAAAAGATTGGGTTTTTTTTTTCCCTAAGCCAGTCAGAAAATTTCTATTCATGACTTCAATTCATGGTTTCTTTGCTGGTTTAATATTTTGCCACTCTTAAATGATCTAAATTTTAACATTCATTTGTTCCTCTTTGACTGCTGCCAAATGAGACTTCTAGCAGCTCAAAATCAGAAACAGGTTGTTGGTTCAACATTATTTTACTACCTATTATTTAAACCCAATTATTTAGAGTCACTCACTTAATGAGCACTGCATGTATGACTTGTTGTCATTTTATACTTATCTCAAGTTTTCTTAATCATGTTGCTGTTCTCCAGTCACTGTCAAGCCATCAGCCATTCACAGGTTCATGGTACATAATTTGGTTAAAATCAGTATAAAAAAATATGGTAAGGTTGTTTTATTTTTTCCATCATGCTTTATCAGAACAATGAAAAGATACCATGCACAACAATTCCCTCCTCCACAACAAAGAACATTGTCACATGAACTGTTCGCAAAAGTTATTTGTTCTCTGTCCTCTGATGTTTAATTAAGGATATAATGGAGTATATTATAGCCACTTCAGAGTAGTTTAGAAGTAACAGTGCCTGATGCAAGGGATGAAGCTCTGCTTAACTCACCTCAACATACAAATGTTGGCAATGGCCTTTACAAAGGGATCTTATTTCTATAAAAATTTTCAGAAATTCTCACCCTCCTACCTATTAACTACATTTAATTTTTTGGGCATCATGTCTCCCAGCAGGATAAAGCTGTGCTTTATAAAAGCTTATCTTTCTCCCTTGATAAACAACACACAATGAAAACATTTTATGTTGGCATAAAGTTCTCTTCCCATAGGCATGCAGCCCTTATTGCAGGTTGTTTACCACATCTATCAAACTAGTCATGTGAATCACAGAAGCATGATAGCTGCTCATCCTGAATAAAAAAGATTTAAAGATGAATTTCATCCAGGAATCAAACAGCTAATTTTCATGAAGATTCATTGCAGCTTTGTGGATTTTTCCAACAGAAAGAGCTCTCATCACCTCAGTCCGATATTAAGGAAGACCAGGGCTGCGTTGTTACTCAACCAGAGGACATGGAGGTGTCAGACCACACTATGAGAGACAAACTGAAAGAACAACATGACTACTGTAAAGTCATAGTTTCTACCCGGCATCAGCAAGGTTTGCAATTCCTGGTGACAGTTTTGCACATGGGTGTCTTGTTCACATTTGCTCTCTTGTTCGACAGTCCTCACCGTCCTTCCCTTATGTTCTATTGTGGCTGAAAGGGGAAAGAGCTTTCATGTGCATTTTTATTATAAAGGTTTTCAACACACACTTCCTATTGAAAGCATACTTTCATAATCAGTATTTGGACTGTAGTAAAATAATGAGTTTAAGTGAGTATTCTACAGCAAAACTATGCAACAGGTTTGCATAGAGAAGATCAGATGCTTCTGGTGGAGAATTTAAACGTGCTTCAAACTCAATTTTCTAAGTAGTTTTAACAATGCAAGAGGGATTGGAATAAGAGCCTTCAATTCTCAGTCGAAACACTTGAATCGAAACTTGCAAGTCTCCATCAGATGTTTTTAGGAGGAGTCTGGACCAAGGTGAGGCTATGTGCTACAGAAGTGAACAACTGTCCTCACTCCAGAATGTTTGCTCAAGTTCAAGGGACAGCTTTTCAATGCAATTTATATGTCGCATTAATTTAGCTTCCCTGTTGAAAAGGGCAAATTTTGATGTAGAAGTCTGCGTACTGTGAACTGTGGCCTTTAAGACCCCTTTACTACAAGCCAGGCCTCCAGCCTCACAGCAGCCAGCTTCTGGCCAAAGGTTGGCCTATGGTTGCAAGCTCCCCACTCCAGGTTCACACCACCCAAAACCTGCTGTTATGGAAATAGTCCAACCAGTGCATCTCTCCAAAATATTACACCTAGATAGGTCAGGCAAGTCAAAGGATTTCTCCAATTATTCACCCCCCCCCAACCAGTAGATCATAGTCTTAAAAAACATCAGTAAACCAAAGAAATCAGCAGGAAGACCTGCAGAAATAGTTTTCATTCCAGGAAAGTTCTTGAAGTAGTTTGAAAGACACTGAGTACTCCACAAAATGATGAATGTCAAATTCCTCCAGCATTCCCAAGCACAAATGCGTAGGTAAACATCTCCCAACCATTAGGAGATGTTAACGTGACATGAGCTTGTGCCCAGCATGGCTGAGGTTCAAGGTGCACAACCTGAAGGTAACAAATTATATATCAGCTCTTGCTGCTATACGTTTTCCTGCCTGCCCTTATTGATCAGCTGCAAAGTACTGCCCTTGGAAGCAGGGGCAGGCATTCAATTTTTATTTTGCTGTATTTAAATACATTTTTCTCTCTCCAGACTGGCATATTGCTTCTCAAGCTGTAGAAATAAAATAAGATTAATTTTTTGAGCCATGTACTCCAGGGCACTTCACATTAAACGGTAGACACTACAGGCAACTAGATAGCACTAATAGCACCTGAGGCAATTTCCTTTCTTATGTTTCTCCTCAGTTGCCAGCTGGAGTCTGGGCTAAAAATAGCCTTGCCATGACAGAATAATGAATCCCAGCGATAAGTGTATTTTGCAGCAACGCAATGAGGTCATTATCTACGCGTTAATGGATGAATGGAGTGGTAGAGGGAGGGAAACTGCTATTGGGTGGTACAGTGAAAATGCAGAATGAATGAAAGAAATGCGAACAAATGTTACTCAAAGTGATCTGAAAATCATAGCCTGCTTTCCTGTTTATGTTAGTGTAAGAATAATTTATGTGACATAAAAAATTTAAAATACTCATAAGGAATTTTTTCTTTGCCGCCAACTCCTCTGTGTGAGCAATTACTGCTTTCTTGACTCTGTGAAATTATTCTGTTTTATCTGTGTGACACTGCAATAGTTGTACCATATATCTGATAGTTACAGTATTGCTAATAGTAAGGAAAGCATATTCTGAAGATAATCTAAGGAGAAAAATCTTTAGAGGAAGTCACCAAAATCCCAAAGGTCTGAAGTTGCCCAAAGTATTCTTCCCCTTCAAGAGCTCAAAGATCAGCGTGCCTGCATTCTCACTACTAGGATGTGAATTGAAACTGTACACGTGCAGCTAGACATAGTTGATTTAGAGACAGCATGAATTCAAAAACCAAAACACTACTCATTAAAAACAACTACAACAAAAATCGTGTCATTGTTGATGTCATACCTAGTATTACTACAGCTCAAATAAATACATGTTTTTGCACTGATTATCATTTGATATAATTTCCCTTCTGGCAATTTCAGCATTGCCCCTCTTTAGAGACCAGCCGATCATCTCTCTCTTTTATTGCCTTTAAATACAGCAGTCGGCCAGATAAAGTACATTTTAATACTCATATGTGAATGCAAGCCTCATTTCTCTTTCTTGAGGTACAAGCAAGAGATGTTTTCACTTGGAGAAAACATTGTTTTTCCACCTTGAAGGTATTTTGTGTGACAGTGCCCGAGTGCAACAGGAAGCTGTATGTATAAAAACATGTGCCAAAGGCCAGGATTGCTGGTAAAAGTGGTTAATGAATGAAATAGTTAGCCCAGCAGGTAGAGAAGGAAACTTCCAGCCGAGCATTCAAAGGGAGCCGGTGACCCAGGAAAGCACTGAGCCTGCTAGGATTGAATTGAGCTGCCTGCTTGGGCCCAGCAGTAAAGCTTAATCACTTTTTTATACAACACCATCAGAATGCAGATTGGCTGGGCTTGAATATTTAACACAACACAACTTCGTGTCCAGGAATCCCATGCATTAGCAGAGAAAAATGTAGCAATTAGATCTCAAAGAAGTACAATGCAGGAAAAGCAGAAGTAAAACTTTGGAGGCAGACCAATTATCAGTGAGGCACTATGTAATGACAATGCTTTAGACTAAAGAACAGAGACAGTCCTTGATCCTGCAAGCATTTATTGTCCTGCACTTCACTACCATGAGTAATCTCCTCTAGATTCAATGAGGCTTTGCATAATAGTAAAATTAAACCATGTATCATTGTTTTGAAGGCACAGTTCTGAAACGACTACCATTTACCGTCTCCACTCTATTTGCTGAGCAGGAGAGAGAAAAAAAAAAAACCATCAGAAAACTTTTCTCCAACTAAGTGTTGCTTTTCTCTATGGCTGAGGAGGAAGAGAAGCCATTATCACCAGATCAATTACACAAATATTAGCTTTCCAACAGTCTACTGATCGGGATATTTTCAAGCTGATTAGGTTGGCACAGATCATCCTAACAGATCTGACAGGCCAATTTTGCCTCAGTTGCCTTTCTTTGTCTGGAGGGATGCCAGGGAGATGAGCCATGTTGTATGAGTTCTGCTCTCAACCAAGCCAACCCCTCCTGCCCAGCCTCGCCTTTTCCTCAAAGAGGACAAGGCCCATCATGAGGGCTTATGGAAGGGCCACATGTTCTGCTCCTCAGAGCTGCCATTCACTACAGCAGCCTCAACCCCAGCAAAGATGGGTTTCACCTGCAACCCTGGGCTGAACTGGAATGGTCCAGGTGCAGCATATTCCCTTCTGCTGGCTCTGACATTGGGTGCTCACCCTAAATGGCCAGACAGGACAGGTAATCTTACACAGGTGCAGTTATTTTCTTTCATCACAAAGGAGGAGACCTGTCAGAAGAGGTAGCAGTTTCTTAAATGGCTGCCAAAGCACGAATCCAGCCAAAGGAAACACAGCTGTGAAGAAGGGACTAAAATAAAGATTCACCAGGTTACTCATTACCTTTTGTTTTCAGCCTACTAATGAAAAGCCAGCACTTGGGTTTTGCTGTAACTGTGACTTCAGCCTTTAATAGGTATAAGTTTGTCTCTGTCAAACTTTGGATGTGCTATATCCATAGATACAGCGAATACAAAAAAAGAATGTGCAGATAATTCCTACCACAGCCTGACACTAGCCTGCAAAAGGAAGGACCAGAGGATTAGGTATGAAATGGACTGGCGACAGAGGGTAACATTCTTCAGCTCTCTGCGTAGAACCAATTTCAGTAGATGCTCAGGCAGACTTCTCTCTCCTGTCTTCCCAGCCCCCTTCCTGGCTGAGCCACAGTTTAATCTGTAACTTTTTTTTTGCTTTCAGTCCTGGATTACTGCAAATACTCCTATCAATATGGCCATGTCAGAAGGGCCAGTGCTAAACCTGAACCAATGCTAAAGCTCTAAAGCTAAAGAATCTCTCTGTATATGTAGGGCACGTTTTTTAATTGATACAACTGTAGTAAATTATTTACCCACGCATTAGAGCTACATTATCAGGAGGGACAAATCACTGGTGCACTTTGCAAGCACACTTTTACAAGTCATGCCATGAGCAAAACCTGACATGCAAGCCTTTAAGAGCAGCAGTTGACTAAGCCCCCATGCTTCTGAGCAGAAATTAATCATTTTATTAACTCTTCTAAAATGTTTGTGTAGCATAAAGCAGGATCTCCAGACCAGTATTTTTAAATAGGGTAATGGAATAAAAATTAAAAGAACTTTCCAGAAAGCTAAACAAACCAAACAAGAATATAAACACCAAAATATTCTTGCTTCTTCTTATTTTCAGAGGAAAACAAGTTCTATTGAAATATTTTCTAGGTAACTGTTTTAAATAACAAGGCAGTTCTGAACAGGAGAGCAGCTACTGTAAATAAAGAAGAAGTTCTGAATTTTTAAGAGCTGGAAATGTTAAGTTTACTGAAAGACTGTGGAATTGATGCTGTGAACAATGTAGCATGAAATAAGGAACAGAGAGGATGGAAGCATAGTAAGGAATTAAGAGTTTCATTACAGGCTCATATCAACGCAATACCAACTATTGCTTTTTCCTGAAAATTTTTTTCTTTATGAGCATGTTGATTCTGGTATGGAAAAAAACATGCTACAAAAATGTTCTCTTGGCTTAATATTTTCTTTTTCCTCACACATACCTAACTCAGCACTGCATATCATCAAGTGACATACATGTAATACAGTGAATGTATTACATACAGAAATATCATAGCTGCTAAGAATCAAGTAGAGACAAAGAACTTCCCATTAGTAGTATTAAGCAGAAACAAGTTTTAATACTTCCCTTCCTAATACTGCTATGAAATACAGCTGCTGCCTTCCCAACTTTGTTTACTACTGATAGTATTTCCCTGTGTATTCAGCCCTGTCTGTTCTAGCTGTGTTTAATATAGTTTTTAATATAGTTTCAGGGCTGGCTCTTGACAAAGACACATGCCAGGCTCTCTCTCCACCATCTCATATTATAAATGAAGGTTTCTTTAACTTTCTCCTGAAAACATGGACAGAGAAGCAAGGATACTCCCAGCAGTGTGGCAGGCAGCATCAATTACAAGGCACAACACCTACCGAAGGGAAGTAAGCACACCCCAAAGACAGCTCCCATCAGACAAACTTCATACCCAGAATAAATTCAGGCCATCTAAATGCTGTTTGTAAATGGGGCCAAATCTGAACACAAGTGCATTCATCCAGCAGCATGCAATATCTCTTTCAATTTAAAGATCGTGTCCCTGCTGATGAAATTTTCTCATTCAAAATACTTGATTAAAATTCTGACTAATATGCGCTTTAGATTAACAGCTCATCTGTATACAAGGTATCCTCCAATATAGATTTGGGTAGATTTTCCCAGTATTACTGTACAGATGTCTCAGCCAGACACTATCAACAGCTTTCATTTTGAGCTTGTGCGTCAGTCAACAAGTTATTAAAAGGTGAGCCTGTTTGGGGAATTTGTCTTCAGTGACAACAAAACAGTACACTTTCAATTTCTCTAAATAGTTTATTTGCCCAGTTAAGCTGCCTGGCTTTATTGCTTCAGAAAGTGTAATATTCTCTTGTGCCTCTACCTGAGGTGCTGTATACCCCATCTTCTCCCACATGCACTGAAGCTGATGTACACACCAATTCAAATATGTCAGAAAAGTAAGTTAAGCTGAAGAGGCTTTATATTACAGCCTCAGATGTTGCATATAACAAGAAGTTAGCTCTATTCACATGTGATAATTCACATGGCATAAATTTTGCTGCAATACTGAATCCTAATGGCTATATTAGCAAGTTAAAGGATGGAAACACATCCAGTCAGAAGAGGCATTCTCACATTTTACCAGAAAACACCTATGTAAGTAGATTCATTCCCTGTGTGTTGCAGCTACACAAATTTATCTCCTCACTCTTAAATTGGCCCAAGCTATAGAAACTAGAGGAACCATGGAAACAGATCAATTTCTAGCACACAGCCTCACGTAGAGTACATGAAGTAATCCCTCATCACTGGCAGGTTCTCATCCAGTTTAGTTTAGCATATCTTTCTGAGAAAAAGGTACATTACCACCTACTGGTCAACTCAGGGGTGCATTTTTACCCATGGTCACCATAGCTCGTGGCCAACGTTGGAATTGCTTACAGTTTAAGCTGTGATAATGGCTCCAGAACC
The DNA here is from genome assembly GCA_002909625.1 of Bambusicola thoracicus. Lineage (NCBI taxonomy): Eukaryota > Metazoa > Chordata > Aves > Galliformes > Phasianidae > Bambusicola > Bambusicola thoracicus. The sequence goes on from PPHD01019672.1 coordinate 7,921, forward strand.
CCTTTCAACACCATAAAGACAAAATACTTTAGCCCAAGAGCCTAAGAGCTGATCTGGAGACAAGAGACATGCTGTTTGTGATTTGTTTCTTATTTTCCTGAGTCAACACTGCTGTTCCATGAAGATAGGTAGTGTGTGGAAGAAACCTTTGCTCTATGCTTCTAAGATTTAACTGATTTTTCAGATGACAGAGAGCCACCGCTCGTAGAATCAGCTTAGCATTATGAATCCAAATTTGCTGTCATTTTTGAGAATATCTGATTAAAATCAAGAAGTCTATAATAGCAGCCATTACTTCAACATGAAAATTAGGGGTATTGTTAATTCTTTTGAATGTGTATCAGCTCCCTTCTAATTGGATCTATATTCATTACTGAAACTGAAATTAAAGAACAGCTATGAAAGGCTTTGATGTCAGCTGTATATATCATGCCTTGAATTCAGTTACAATGATGGTTAATGCATTATATGAATCTTTAACTACCTTTTTCATCCCATTTAGTCACTCATGGCTGAGTACTAGGCTGTACTGCTCTAGCACAACAAACTTTTAGGATCAGTCAAGGAGTTCTCACCATTTGAATCAGTGCAAAGTACATAGATCATGGCACCAAACCTCCCTGAAATCTGTGGTTTAGAATTGATTTGTCTACCAGGTGCAAGATCTACTCAGCAAATGAGGTGCAGGACAGGGAAAAATAGACTGAGTTATTGCCCTACGAAATGCCACAAGAATACCAAGTAAAAGCTGGACTTCAATAAGCAGGTAACAGGTCAAAAAGGAGAAATTAGGAAAGCATTGTACCAGCGTCTCAAACTCCACTATCCCACTTTATTTTTTGCCATAGGAAAATTATATACAGCCATTTATTCTTAGGTCTTCAAAACCCTAACCGTATAGCATCCATTCTTCCTTCTTGTACTGCGGGGCACAAAACTACACCTCACCTTGTTTCCCTCACCTCCACTACTCCAGGCTGCAGAGGCACAAGAGGGAATAACCGAGCAGTTTGAGCAAGAGTTGGCAGGAAAGCAGAGGATGCAGTTCAGAAACCTGCCTCTGCCCCTCCTGCCTGCCCACTGTTATTAGCCAGCATCTCCAGACAGAAACCAGACATCTCTTACTTGAATAGTCTCTCTTCTTTAGGCCAATGGTTTTTATGTAGTGCTTTACAGGTCCCTGAGAGGCCACAGCCTGCTCTTAAGGGCTTTACAAAGGCTATCAAAGCACACCAATACACTGCACTATGATTTCTATATACAGCATTACTAGAGAAATCTCCCCCTCTGGTAAGGACTTTTAAGGGCCATGATCAAAAGCCATCGGTGTTGTTCTGACTCTCAGAGAAGCCTAGAGCAGACCTGCCCACACTAGACATTAAAACAACTTTAGGATAGTAGCATGCATCCTATAAAGGGTTAAAAAGGTCATTTTATTCAACAAACCTGAGTAGACTCATAATCAAAACAGAAGTATAACTTCCAATCCAAGCATCTCGTCCTTGAATGCAAACTTTCTTCTTCCTGGGAATATTCTACCTGACTCTCTGGAGTGGGCTGAAAAATTATCTGCATGACAATTGTCTCCACCTCTGTATTTATCATCTGTGTGGCCTTATCTTCTCTGCTGCAGATATGCCTTTTCTGTCTTCTTAAAGCATCTCGTCTGACATTTGATCAGGCTTTCAGAAGAGGGGTGGACAAGCCATCCAAGTTTTATTTGACCAAAGCAAAACCTTGGAGTAATTAATGTAAAGCAGAATAAAGCACACGTGGAAACAGCATATTCCATTTAGCCCAATTATCTTGGTTATAGTTCACCACTTTGCAGGGATAAAAAGCCATTATCAAGTGTTGTCATTGATAGCATTACTTCCTAATCTTAATTCTTGTAAGATTATTAGCTTTAAAGCTACTTATTGGTTGCATGGAGATAAGTTAATTTATACAAAAATTAAATTGAGAAGTCATACTTAGATGCAGCAGTATTTACACAATAAAGCAGCACTACAAGCATTGATTTGAATAAAAGTCAGTATTTCACTTGTTATTTACAACCTCTGAGAATTTGCTCCCTAAAACATATCTTAAAATAAATCACTGATATATATGGAATAAGTTTAAAGACAGTAAAAGAAACCTTCATTCATATCCTCTGATTTTCTACTATCTTCAGAGCTTGTATGAAGCATGTGTGCTTTCTGTGGCACGTTGATGTTTTTCCCTTGCGTAGACACTGTGCTTCTCATAGTGCTCATTAGACACTGCAGCCACCAAACACTGCTCTCCTCTCCTTAATGCATCAGGCTGGAGTCCCCCCAAGAGAAAACAATACTTTTTTTTTTTTTCCCCCCTCCAAGAACCTCACAACAGAAATAGTCCTAATAAGTGGACTTGGCTAAAAGCGTTAAGTGAGACCATGAGGCCAGGAGCCATTGAATACACTGGGGAAGGATGCTTAAATCAGATAATTTTACTTGGCTGATTGTCAGATATTTATATTAAATATGAAATTTCATTACTCTGAGCAGCAGGTGCTTCATTGGGGTATACCTGATGGGCTTGAGGGACACACTACTCTTATTAGAAGGGCTATCTGAGCAGTAATGGCTATATCCAGGAAAGATGTGCAGACTAGCCCATCAGATCTTACAGTAAATAACTTAAAACCTCTAAAGAGAAACCCAGAGCAGAGATACAAATCCTCTCAGTGGGATACACGTGTCTAGACACGTGCATCTACCATTATTTTCATCCACAGAGGTTGTGTGGGATCTCCCCCTTGGAGATCTTCAAAAGCCACATGAAAATGGGCCTGGGCCACCAGCTGTAGGCGGCCCTGTCTGAGCAGGGGTTGGACAAGGTGACTTTGAAAGGTCCCCTCGATTTGTGGAACATCCATATGAATTTAGTGGCTACAACAGGTAAGCTATAGCAGGCAAGACATGTAAAGTAATAGCATTATTTGTAATACCTAGCGGTAGTCCACAAACACTTATATCTACACTCCTGATCTTCCCTCTCCCCCATGTCCTTGTTCAGGACACACAAGGAATTAAATACTTAAGAATAAGACTCAAAAATATAAACCGCGAAGGGAGATATTAAGCAGTAGCTCAAGACAAAAAGTTTAGTACAGGGCTGTAATGCTATAATGCAGCAGTATAACACAATGGAAAGTGCAGCAACAATAGCAGGATAGTAAAGTCCTAGCTACAGCAAGTGAGAATAAGCCCCAATACAGCTGCCATAGATACAGAAACAAAGGAAGAAAATCAGCTTACCCTTGTAAGGTCTCAGGTGGATAGGGATCTCCAGCAAGATAACGTTACCTCCACTGCCAATCCTTAAGTGAGGTGTGGGAAGGGCTGGATCCTGGCTCTACCCTCTTCCAGTCACTCAGGTACATTGCATGCACCTGAGCTGCCCCAGGTTGGCCCTGCCTTCCCACTCAAAAGCTCAAAAACTGCTTCAGACCCTGACTTAGCATTTCTACCTCAAAGGTACTCCTCCCCTTTTCCTTATCTAACAGAAACATCGCAGGTAGCTAGACCAGGACTATTAATAAGCTGCAGCAGAGTATCGTTGCTTGGGATTTCCCTGGCTGCCAGACTCAGAGTTTGCACTCATGTTTTCTTAGAGTTTCCTGGCTGTAAGTTGAGAAAGATGTACAATGTCTTCCAATCTTTTCTCCTGAAAGATTAGCTGTTCAGCTGTGTGTACATAGCTCCAGCTGTGGGCCTAACTTTAACTTGTTACATGTTTAGGGACAGCCTTATACACCTGCTCCCCTATGGCTCACCCAAATATCAGTGCTTGGTCACAGTTGCAGCCTAGGAACTTTCACATTAAACATGAGTGGCTTAGAGAGCTCAGGCACATCCAGGGCTACGTAGGGTCACTGCTGAGACAGCTGTGAAAGTGCCATGCTAAACTGATGAGAGAAATGACTCAGGCCAGAAAGATATGCCTAGAAGCATCTCTACTACAAGAAAAATGGACTTGTATGGCAAATATGAAAAACAATCCTTCCCATATCATAAAAATATATATAGAGAGAGAGGGAGAGAGAGAGATGTAATAATAACACAGGTAAGTGCTGACCTATGCAGAAACCTGGCTGGGCTGGCTGGCTGGCTGAATTTCTCACCCTCACAGCTGGAAGCACAGGTGCTGTGGATGGTGACAGGAAAGGGGGAAGAGGGAATGGGCTGAATAGCTAGGTGGTTCTTTTTCATCTGGAGTTCATGCACTCCAGTAGGTAACGCTAAGCAGAAAGGCTGTCTTCAGCTCCTTGCTCCGTCATCATAAATATACTCCTAACTGCCAGGTGTGCACTTAATTCATGATGTTGTAGAAGCTTTCACTGGTTACATCAGTCCCAGCTACCACTGCAAGGTACTGTGTAGTAGAGAAGGACTGGAAAGTCTGTCTGAAAGTATCTTCTGCTGAATGTTAGGTTTAATGAAGCTGCAGAGAAATGCAGGTTTTGGTTTTGGAAGAATTTTCCTGATCAAATGTCTTGATGCTTTTTGCTTATTAATATTCTATAGTGAAATTGAATCTAGTCCTAATAAATAAATAGGCTAAAGGGGAAATAGGGATATTTGCTGCTTGTACATCTTGGTCAACAGCCTGTTCTACCCTTGACCTGGTACTGAGAGCTACAGGATCAATTCCCATCTGCTTTACTTGAGCAGAATCCTGTGACTTCAAGGATGTAAAACTGAAACAAGAACAGGAATTAACACCTTAGTCAGGAATAGGGAAGTATTCTACATTCTAGCCATATGTTTTTTGCTCTTGTATATCCTTAGAGCATCAGGTCAGAGAAATAGCGTTATGTCCTTACATTCTTAAGTGGACAGTGCAGGGCTGCTGATAAGGGATGGGATTTTCAAGACAGTCCAGTTCAGCTACAGCACCATCAGTAACCCTTGTTAATTACAGAAAGGAGCAGAGCTGTGACAGCACTGAGCACTTTTGGGATTTCCATTTGCTCAAGGGACAGCTCAGGCACTGGGGCAAGGCAAGGAGGGGTAATTTGTGCAGAAGATAAAGGAATAATTTGTGTCAGAGATAAAGGGTTTCATCCTCCATGAATGTCAAATAGAAGGTCTACTCAATCTAGTTCTTCAAAACTGCAGAGGGAAGGAAAGAAAAACTCCTTTAAAGAAGTTCTTAGCTCCAGGTGGGATCCTGATAGAAGCAAGTGTGCTGCCAGCTTTCTAAATGTATATTACAAGTAGGTAATTAAAAACCCTTTAAAACCATCACTTATTTAAAAACAAAAACAAAAAAGCCCACACTCACAAAATAACAAAAAGCAAAAACAACCCCCCCAACTATAGAAATAGAAATACTTGTTATTCTTTATTGTACATGATAATTATGGGTAATGATTTGGTTGTTTTTATATTTATGAGACTAAAACGCTGCATCAAGCTGTTGAGCCTTGCTTTTATCTCTCTCGGGCCATAGAATATATAATTTGATCAAAGTCCTTTCACAAAATCTACAGGAAATATTGCAAAGTATCTTTTTTTTCTACTAATTTACTGTCAAAATTAAATACACAGTGTAGCTCAAAAATAATGTTGGAGAGAAAGATTACCAGTAATTAAGTTTGTACTGTTAATTTTACCACCTCCTTCCTCTCCCCTCTCTTTAAAAGTAAATAAAAATGATGCCTGTTTTTGTTGTTGTTATTTTGGTTTGTTTTTTTTTTTTGTTTGTTTGCTTGTTTTTGTTTGTTTCTTTGCTTTTATGGGACAAAAACTCCACCAATCTCTGTCTGCTCATTGGTTCATTTTTCCTTTTTGAATCTCTAGACCTCTGAGCTGACTTTAAGCCAATTTAACAGAGTAGCCAAAAACTTAAAGGTTATTATGCATCTGAAAGTTTCGTACAAGTTGATGGCTGGATGGATTGAGCAAAAAGCCTGTGGAGTTACCCTGGGAGGAAAAGTGCTGCAGCATGAATGCAACTTCCCTCAGTTGTGCTTGGCCTGCCAACAATCACCCAGTGTTTTGCCTGCTCACAAGCAGCAGCACATACATCTCTCAG
>PPHD01019673.1:0-13986 GCA_002909625.1 Bambusicola thoracicus
GAGAATGCCAGACTCTTTTCTTTCACCTCTCCACCCAATTTACATGGAAAAACGTTTCTCTGCTGAGGAACTGACTGGAGAAGGTTTGGCACTCTTGTAATAATAACTCCAGGCCACCACTTCCCTCTTTGCTTAATTATGTAGCTGCTGCAAAATAATATAGGTACCAAATTCAGGAAGAATCAGATGCAGTAATTTAGCTGTGCACATTGCTGCTGCTGAGCTATTGTCTGATAGCTGTAAATTTGTTGCCGTGATCTGCATTTCCAGTTTATATGTACATTTGCCTAAATATCCTTTCAGGAGGTCCCAGCTGTCTGTTATTTTCTGTCATTACAAGTGGATGCTTCTCTGTCTCTGGCTGGTTCCTGCCAAGCCTCCTCACGGCTTGTGAGAACACCCCTCCTTTAATAAAGTTAACATCAGTAGAGCTTGCCATTTTTGACCATGTTGATACCTTTGGCACAAAAGAAATGCTGTTTCCTCCTTCTGTAAGATTACACTGCATTAAAACTGTTCTGTCTGTGAGGATTCACACACTGCTGGGTACCTGTTTTTCTCCCCTGCCCCCTTGAAGGAATTACTGCTCCAAAAGGGTGCTTGCAAAGGGAGAACTGTCCTGCAGAGTGGCCGACGTCCACTTTGTTCCTTTTGCTCTCTCTGCAGAATGCCTGCATCTGACAATCAACTGCCTCTCCTGTTGTTTGGAGAGGGGGTTCCTGTCTTTGCATCTGGCCGAAGATCTCCAGTGCTCTGCACTGACAACTGAACACTGATGCACTGATGCAGTTGATGTTATAGGGGCTCTGCTCCATTCTGCTTGCTGGGCAGCAGCACAGATACCAGACTGAATTAGAATAACTTTCATCCCCTTGCATCAGAACTGCATTTACACTCTTGACAGCAGTTCTGCTTCAGAGATCTCAGAAATAAGCCTTCTGGGTCTCCAGGGTGCTCAGTACACTGAACTCTCTCCTGGGATCGTGCCCAGGAAGGGAGATCAATCTTTCTGGTTGACTTGCTCCTGAGAAGAGCTGCATGTCAAATATATTCTCAGAATATTTTGTGGTACGTGAATCCTCCTTCAAACAAGGGCTGGATGATGCTCACACACCTGTGCAATGCAAAAACTTTCAACTACTTTCCTTCTTACTCGCATTTTTTTGGCAGGTGTTCATGCTGATTTCCTGAGCCATTCAGTCTGTTCGCTGAAGCAGTCCTGGCAACAAAGCACCTGGGCATCCTTCCTTTGCTAAGCAAAGCATTTGAGAGCCTCTTTTTTTACCAAAAGCAATGCATAAAGCTTTGAAAAAAAAATGAAGGTATCCTTTTTGATCAGTTTTAGGAGATGTAAAATCTGTCCCAGGAATTAATCATGCCTACTACTTCCAGGTTGTTCAGATACTTCACAGCATGGGAGAATCGCTTGTGCCTTGGCAGCAGGTTGGAGATATGGGTGCAAGTGTGTACAGCATCCTGTGCTGAAAGCCTGTTTTTGCAAGGAGTTACTCTGTGGAAGTATAGGAAGGGAAAGATGGAATCTGCAGAAAGGCCGAGAGGACTACTTGCTGGATAAGGAATTGGCTCTGGCTGCACTCAGGGAGTTGTGGTCAACAGCTCGGTGTCCAAATGGAGACCAGCAACATGCGGTGTTCCTCAGGGATCGGTGCTCAGGCAGATATTATTTAATGTCTTTGTAGGTGACATGGGCAGTGGGATCAAATGCACCCAGCAAGTTTGCAGATGACACCAAGCTGAGTGGTGCAGTTGACATGTTTGAGGGAAGGGATGCCTTCCAGAGGGATGTAGACGGGCTTGAGAGATGGGCCCATGCCAGTGTCGTAAAGTTCGACAAGGACAAGTGCAAGGTCCTGCACCTGGATTGGGGCAATTCCAAACATGGATACAGGTTGGGCAGAGAATGGCTTGAGAGCAGCTTGGAGAAGAATTTGGGGGTGTCAGCTGATGATGGATTCAACATGAGCCATCAATGTGCGCTTACAGCCCAGAAGACCAACCACATTCCTGGGCTATATCAAGAGAAGCATGACCAGCAAGTGGAGGGAGGTGATTTGGCCCCTCTATTCTGCTCTCGTGAGACACCACCTGGAGTATTGCATCCAGTTTTGGGGGCCCCAGGACAAGAAAGACATGGAGCTGCTGGAGTGCATCCAGAGAAGGGGTACAAAGATGATCAGAGGGCTGGATCAGAGGGCTCCCCTACAGGGACAGGCTGAGAGCGCTGGGGCTCCTCAGACAAGGAGAAGGCTCCAGAAGGACGTTATGGTGGCTTTCTAATACCTGAGGGGCACCTACAGGAAATCTGGGGAGGAACTTTTTATAAGCACGTATAGTGACAGGACAAGGGGAAATGGCTTTAAACTGGAAGAGAATAGATTTAGACTGGATATTAGGAAGAGATTCTTTACTGTGAGGGTGGTGATACACTGGAACAGGTTGCCCAGCAAGGCTGTGGATGTCCCCTCCCAGGAGGCATTCAAGGTCAGGCTGGTTGGGGCTTTGAGCAACCTGGTCTAGAGGAAGGCATCCCTACCTGTAGCAGGGGGTTTGAAATGAGATGGTCTTAAAAGTCCCTTCTAACCCATACCATCCTATGGTTCTACGATTCTATGACTATAAGGGTGGCTCAGGGAAGGCTTACACTGTAGATGAGAGAAACATCTTCAGCTGGGAGTGATCTGTGCTCATCCATATGTTAATGAAAGACAATATGTCTGAAAATAACACAATAATAACAATAATAATAAAGTTTTGTGACCACTAAGTGGGCTGCAAGGACTCTTAAGGTGAAATGCTTCACTTCTGACCCTACAAGCTCTTTTTCACTGGGTTTGTAAAACTGCCCTCACATTGGAGAGATTTCAGGAGAAATGAAGTTGCAATACCGTATTTTATTCTTCCTAAGGATTAAGCTTTTTTTTTTCTGTGGTAAAAGAGACTGCTCTGGTGAGGATAAGCATATCTACACTGTGCTGCAAGTGTTCTCCAGTGTCTGCAGTGGGTAAGGAAACACATCCCCAGAGAGGGATTTAAATGTTGTAGCTCCACCATTTGCACAAATGCTAGTTCAGAACCATGGCTAACAGTAAGTGCTATGTGACAATTCATATATAAAGAAGAGAAATCTGTTTTTGAAAGAGTTTATCACTGCACCAAGATTTACTTTCAGGGGTTTTTGTTTTGTTGTGTGACTTCTGCTCTGGAAATGTGAGGTTTTTTTTAAGGACTGTGCAGTAAAGTTATGGTTGCTAAATATGCAATTCTAGTTCAGTAAGCAAGATCTTCTGTTGAACTAGAGAAATGAAGCCAGAATGAAGCACTTCAAAAAAGAGAGTCTAGAGGAAAAGCCAAGCAAGAATTAAAGGAATATTCTTCAGTCTAGGTCTGGAACTGATCTGCACTTTCTTGGTAGAAGGAGAAAATCTGGAACAGTCCAGCTTATAGTGAGACCAGAAGCATACAGTACAGTTGTCTGTAAAAAAAAGTCTTTAAAAGTCTTTTCTCCTGATTGTAGGGCTCCTCATCTGGTGGAGATCTGACCCACGCTCTGACACAAAGCTTTAAAACTCTCATTGCCCCTGCCTCCTGTGTATCCGTGCTGTGCTTTCCAGACATAATATCAAGTTGCAGAGGCAGAAGTTCTCAAAGCACTGGGCAGTTTTGCTTTCATTTTGGCAGAGCTTATGCTATGTCTTTTTTCTGCTGCCTCGCTTTCCCTGCAGGTGGCTGGGCAGTCCAACAGCCTCTGGTTTAATGCTGCCCTTCTGGGAGGCAGCGGAGAGAGCTGTGGCTGATGGAGGAAGGTCAGCTTGAAGACTGGGTTGCCATGCTCATAGTGCATTGCTGAGACCATGTTATGATGGAAGGTTGAGGTGTCAGGAAGTGAACAAGAGGTGGGGTGAAATGGGAGTATGGCAGGAAAAATCTCAATCAGGAAGAGCGAACAGAAAATTCTGCCTCTAAGAGAGGGGTTACCAAAATGTAAAGTTGAGGAGGTCAGAAGAGGGGAAAAAGAGGATGGAAGGACAAGGACAAACAAAGAAAGCATTTTGATGATACTTGAGGTGGTGGAAAGAAGGGAAAGTGGTAATCCAATGGAGCTGCATCAAGGCAGGGTTGGTGAGTGTTTGGAAAAGATTCTTCACCAAGGAACATTTGGACAATGCTCTCAGAGACTGGGTTTAAATTTTGGTGGTCCTGTGTGGAGCCAGGGGTTTGACCTGTTAATTCTTGTTGGTCCCTTCCAACTTGGGATATTCTGTGAGAGAGAATGCAGATCATCGTTGCCTCTTATCCTGAAGCACAGCGTTAGGTGCTAAAACAGAATCTGCTTCGCTCCTACACGCAATGTGCTCAATTGCTTGATTTTTATGTAACGAGGAGCACTGAAGACTGTGATTCTGTCAGGTGGTAGGTTGAGGGCAGAAACCTCACTGTTAGTGATAGGAGAGAGGGCAAAGATTGTTTCTACACAAGAAGCAATTTACTGTTATGAAGCTGATAGGGATTGTCGTATCTGAGTATTTTAGTGGCTTTTGGATTTCCATAAATGCCTGGAAAGAAGGAGACACTTGAAGGGTAGACCCTGGGAATCTTGCAGACCTGAACGTCAAATTAGTTACACTGACAAGTGCTTCTGCATCCAGATACTTCATGGAGTTAGGTTATAATGAGCCTGTGAAAATGCTAAAGAGGAGGGTAGGAAAAACATTTCTTATTTCTCCTATCACTGCTTATCAGTCAGCCCAATTGGGTTAGAAAACAAAGAGACTGTGCAAAGACCTCTTGATATCTTGTTAATTGGGCTTGGCTGTGGAAGGGCTCACCCTTGGGCTGTCCACTTGCTTTCCTCTTGGCTGCCAGCCCTTTCCCACAACTCAGAAGCAGGAGTTCTCCCATTTGGTTGCCAGTCCCTGACTTTCATTTCTATAGACAAACCCTGGTTTCTTCCTTCTCTTTTTGCTTATCAGTTGGCTGTGACAATAATGAGGTCCCAGATCTCTCTGCCCTTCTGTACTGTAGCTATCAGGGCTACTTGGCTCCCTGTTTGAAAGTTTATTTTCAATATTTCTGTGGTTATCTGGGCCATCTTGTACTTGAAATATCTCTGCTGCTTCCCTATATTTAAACAATTAGCACCACAAAGATGTGGGATTTGTAAAGAATAACAAAGAAAAAGCTTCCCTGGATAGCTGATGCTTGAATGAAAACTTACTGCTGAGCTGGAAGACTACTCTGTGCTGAGCGCATGAAGCAGCCATCCCATGTAAAGGCAGGGTTGACAAAACTGTCAGCAACCATTTGTGCCTCTCACTGACATACACTAGCCATGTGAATATGCAGCACCTGACCTGCTGATCTTTCCTACTTAGCATTTTATGTTTGCCCTTGCATTTTCATACTGCCACATTGCAGGGATTTCTGTATTAATCTATCAGTGTTACATTCAGTATCATGAGCAGTGTGAGCTGGTAGCAATTCCCAGTGAGGGAATTTTGTCCTTTAAATCTACCAGTGATGTACCTACTAATATAGTTCAGTAGGCACAAGTATGTAATCAGTCTGAACATTGAGCAAAGGACTGGAAAAATGAAATACATTCTTGAATGTGGCTAATGTTGTTTGGGCAGTATAGGTTATTCTTTAAATCGGTGTTTTAAATGTGGTTTGCATATACGTTTAAGAACAAAAAATAAGAGATGAGGTGGGTGTTTTTGTACTGAATAGCAACGTTTTATCTGGCTCACTGAAGAAACATTACCAGGTTATTGGGCTGGGTTGAGGAGAATGGCTCTTGCATCTCATGTTGGCTCTCACAAGACACCTCTTGTCTAAGATCTTGTTCTGCATATAATTTTACACCTTTGCACTTGATCTGTCCCCACTGAAACTGATGGGAGACTACTTATTGAGAATAGCAGAAGGCAGGGCAGGGAGTATGTTCAACTGAAAAGAATGCAGTGTAGAGTTTTTCTTGTTAAAGCATCAAGCACTGTAAAGGGAATTTTCCTTATCATTCAGCACCAGATACAAATAAGAGTGTCTCATGTTACTGTGCTATTTCCTAAATCTGCAAAAGCAGCAGACTTTGTACTCTGTGCAGATGGGCAGTGGGCCTCCTGTTCTTCTCTGGAGACACAGCGTTGTCGTGATGGTGGTTTCCAGTGGGAAATTCCACATCACCCACCTTGCCGTGGACAGGCTGGGTGAGAAGAAAGTCCTGTGGTGGTGGTGATTCTTTCTCTATGAAACAGCAGCAAGCATCCATCGAGCTATTAGTCATGTACTGTAGATTTAGCAACGCCTATGCAAATTTTATATAAATATATATTTACCCTATCTGTATAAAGCATCATCCAGATCAGGTTTCATGATAATTAGAAAAGTAGCTAATGGGATACAAAGGTATATCCAGTATAAATTGGCCAAGAAGGTAATTATGCTAACATATATTTAGCTTCTTTTTGAAAGCTTCTAGGCTAAGCAAGGCTAGAAAGTAGACTGTACCTCTTTCAATAAGCCTCCCTTCTTTGTAGCCTTGAAAGACTAGAGGGTATTTTTGTTCATCCTTAAGCGATGCTTGTTAAAAAGAAGTGAACTAAGTGGTATTTTGGGATGCAGCATTTTCTTTAAATACATTCCTTGTAGGTGGAATAGCACATTTATTTAGTACCATAGATGCTCAAGCCCCATTAATGTATCTTTGTGTTCACTGCGTGCAAGTTCATAAGGTGATAGCATCATAACATGCTGCTGTAAAAAAGAATGCTTGATTTTTTTTAGTGCTTTCTAAAATGCAGAGTGAGATCATGCTGCAAACATTGGAAATATAGAACTGTGATAATTTGACTGAGGAAAAAGCCAGAGGTAGTTTGATTCTGATCACTTCTGAAGTGTTTAAATTCCTTGGATACACAGAGTATTAAAACCTTCAGTAAATGCAGCTGGTATCTTCAAATATAAAGCATTGGCTTAGCCTCCTATCAGTAAGATTTAAGTCTTGGAGGACCAGGTCTTTAAATGTACTGGGATTGTGGGCGAGATCCTACTTAGTGCTTAAAAATGTTTCCAACATGTGCAATATACTTCTGAGAAGTAGCAAAACATATGGGGCTTGAATGCTGGTAGAGCAGTGTCTTTGCTGCAGTTCAGAAGAGAGAGATGGTGACTTTGTTTTACATGAGAACTCTTTGGGCTAAACTAATACATGGCGTAATGTTGTCAAAGTTAGCGTGTAAAATTAGTAAAGCAGTCTTCAGGATTAATTCAGCTATAGCGATTACTTAGAGGATTTTATGCCCAAAAGTGTATTTTGAGAGCCAAGTTTTACGTACTTTGTTAGAATCGGACTGTTTATACTTCTGTGTTTATTTGATGGTAATTTACTTCAATTGCAATAGCACTTCAATATTGGAGACCAATGGGAAATTAGCCTCTGGCATCATAATCAACAAAAGCTGAAGAATTTTCAGAGCAGAACCATTTTTCTGATCCCCTTGAGGAAAGGGAGGCGATATTCTGTAAGCAAGGCAGTGTCTCAGTCAATTTTCTCCACGGGGTTTTCCAGGAAGCATGGATGTGTCTTCAGTAATCAGATATGTGCCAATTAGTCCTGAACTCTGCTCAATATGTTATCAGTGTTCAAAAAGGAGATAGTAAAACTTGCTTCTGAAGAAGGAGATGCAGCTCTGATTTGTATTTTAAACTCTTCTCTCTAGTGCTTGGGCAGAAGCAAGCTTTGAGGACAGTATAAGCACAAATTTGAATGCAAAATAGACTTGAAAAACACCACACATCAAAACAACAAAACAGCCCAACCCTTCCTTGAAATCTGTTCGAAACGTACCATCATCAGACACAAGTAGAATTGCACTATCCATTCACTTGGATGTTTTTTTCCCCTGCTAAATTAACTGCAGTCATGAGTATGTTTCCCCAAGTGGTCCCTCACTGACACGTACTTCTTCCCAGCTGATTTGATTTAAAATGCAACTTGTATTTCCCCAATGTCTAATCAGACGATGTAATACCTAGTCTATGAAACATCCTCCAGAACAAGGGAGAAAATTCACTCTGCACTCCTCCCTTGCTGAAGTTTCCCTCTTTTCCCTGCCAACTCCTGCAGGATTTCTGTGGGACCAAAAAATGGGGTTATCTAGCAGCTTCCCCTGAAGGTAAGATTGCTGCTTGGACAGAGCTTGGTCAAACCCCATGCAGGCTTTACTCAGCTGCCTCTGTGCATGTGGGCTGGTGGGGGAAGTGAAAAGGTCAGCATGACTGGCTGTCTTTTTTGGGGGGAAGTTTCTTACTTTTGACTCATCATGTAGGAGATTCGCTAGGATGAGATGACTCATGACTTTGTGAAAGCAATACCCAAATGCCATCAACTGCCATTGATGTCTTGTGCCGTATTGGCATGAGCGGAGCATGGGCCCTGCCTACGTGCTGTGCGGGAGGGCTGCTCATGCTCTCCTGGGGCTCTCTGCCCATTGCATGTGACAGTGGTTTCAGTCAAAACTAATTCACGGGGGGCAGAGAAATCTGACAGTGCAAATAATATTCTTGAGTCTTTTATTGATATTCATGCGTTCTGTGTGGTCTCCCTTTCTCTTCAAATCTCACCCTCAAGACCACTTTTCTGTTTATGCCTTAGTGATGTCGAACTTGTGATCTGTGCATTCTTCAGCAATTTTTGGAAAATAAATCTCCCTGATGCACAGGCTTGATACAAACTGATCTCAGCAGACTTGGGGCTGCGTGTGAGCTTTTGGAGCCACAGGGAAAGGGATTGTGCATTCGTACCATCTCTTGCACAGAGCCAAGCTGTGTGGGCAGCTCTCCCAGTACACTAACTCTAAGCACAAATGAGGAGAGAAACAGCTTGCTCTAACACGATGGTGGCAGACTGATGGATTTGGCTTGATTTTATTTGAGTTCTGATAATCTCTGGGGCTGTCACAGTGGCAATGGAAGAAAGGGGGCCTCGCTCAGACATTATAAATCCCTTGGGAAGAGCACAGTCCATGTAGGAATGTTTTGGTACCCCAAGTAGCAAGCAGTGCTTTTTGTGTGATGGGTCAGACCACCCGGGTCTTGGAGAAATGGGACAAAGCTGCCCTAGCTCTTCTACACAGCTGTGTTCTCCACAGTAGGATTGCCAGCATTAACCCTTCCGTAAGCTGCTTTGTGGTTTTTAGGATGACTAGAGCTTTGGATGTTGAACCACATGAGCCACATGAGAGACCCCAGGACTCTGGAGCTCTTCATTGTTTGTACACATTGAATTCCCTTAATGGCAATCAGTAAAAACAAACCATTTGGGTCTGGTGATGTTTTCTTTTTCTTTACATGTTTTCTTCTGCTGTGAGAAATGAAGATGTGAACAGCCCATCTGCGTTTTTGCAACACCTCCTCTGTTCCTTGGTTATTTTGGCTTGATGGTGTCACTTTGCATGTTTATGTGCTTTTCAAATGTTTGTGCCACTCTCTTCTTCCTCCCCACATTGTTTTTTTTTTTTTTTTTTTCAGTTGCTTTCATAGAAGCACAGAATCAAAGAATCATTTGAGCCAGAAGGGACCCTTGGAAGTCGTCTAGTCTAACTCTCCTGCAGTGAGCAGAGAAACCTACAGCAACATCAACCCTGTCCAGCCTGACCTTGAATGTCATCAGGGATGGCGCATCCACCACATCTCTGGGCAACATATGCCAGTGCCTCACCACCTTTATTGTGAAAAACTTCTTCCTTACATCCAGTCTAAATCTCTGCTCTTTTAGTTTAAAACCATTTCCCCTTTGTCCTATCACAACAGACTGTGTTAAAGAGCCTGTCCCCTTACTTCTTACAGGCCCTTTTAGATACCAAATGGTTGCTCTCAGGTCTCCCTGGAGCCTTCTCTTCTCCAGGCTGTACAGCCCCAGCTCTCTCAGCCTGTCCTCACTGAGGAGGTGTTCCATCCCTGGGATCTTCTTTGTGACCCTCCTCTGGATGCACTCCAACAGGTCCATGTCTCTCCTGTACTGAGGACTCCACATCTGGACATAGTACTCCAGGTGAGGCCTCACCAAGCGCAGAGTAGTGGGGCAGGATCACCTTCCTTGCCCTGCTGTCCATGCTTCAGTCCAGTACACAGTTGGCTTTCTGAGCTGTGAGGGCACACTGTTGGCCCATGTCCAGCTTCCCATCCACCAGAACCCCCAGGTCCCTTCTGGGAGGGCTGTACTCCATCCTTACATCCACCAGTTTGTACTGATAGTGGGGTTCGCCACGACCCAGGCGCAAGACTCGGATTTGTTGAACCTCAATCACCTGGGCCCACTGCTCAAATCAATCTGGGTGGCATCCCATGTCTCAGGCTTTAGATTATTTGGAAGAGCTTGAAAACTTTTCCCTAACCTCCTTTGTCACCTTAGAAACGTGAATTTTTATCCTCTTGTGCTTTGCTGATTTTTTATTTTAATTTTTCATCTCTCAAAGGAGGCACTGTCACCAAGAATAAGAACTATTTATTTGTTTATTAAATTTTTATTGTTGTTGTCTTTGGGGAAGCTTCTAAAATCACATAATCATAGAATATCCCAAGTTGGAAAGGACCCATAAGGGTCATCTAATCCAACTCCTAGCTCTGCAGAGAACCACCCTCAAATCAGACCATATATCTGAGAGCAACAGAAATTGGGTTAAATTAAGAAGCGATACTTTTAAGGCAGAGACGTGTTCCCCACTGATCTGGGTTGTTATCCACCCAAAGGGAGGGAGGACTGTTAATCTCTGTACGGGTTTGCTTTGAGAAGGGAAGAGAAGGCTCTTGTTTAAAACAGCATTTCCCCAAGAAGGGATCCCAGCTGGGCCTGAGGAAATCTTGAGGAGCTGCTGGGGCCCAGTGCTTCTGCAAGGGGCTGCTTTGTGTGGGCAGCACAAGGACGTGTCTTCAGGACCGCTCCTGCAGCACCCAGTCGGTACAATAGTTGCTCGCTCAGCTGCCACACAATAGGAATCTGGTTGTCATTTGTTGGAAGCTCACCAGCAGAGCCTGCAGGAAGGGGAGAGAAATAAAAGAAGGGGGCAAAAGGAGCGGTGCAAGGTGTGGTTGGCTTTTCCCCAGCACCTGAAATCGCTCATCTCGGCTCCGTGCAGTGGACGTGCGCGGGCCTGCTGTGCCCGGCGGGGCAGGGAGGAACGACAAAAGAGAAAAAAAAAAAAAAAAAAAGACGAAAAAAGAAAAGGAAAGGAAGAACGGGGAAATTTCGCTCTCCCTTCCTCCTCCAGGCACAAAGGGCCGGGGGGGGGGCCGCGGGCAGGGAGGGGTTTCCCCGGAGGCGGGGCCACGCCGAGGTGGCCGCTGAGCGGCAGCCGGAGCGGAGCGGAGCGGGCAGCGGCGGGCGGGAGCCGCCATGGAGCCCGGGGGCAGGCGCGGCCGTGCCGCTGAGGAGGCCCCGCGGCCCGAGGAGGAGGAGGTGGACCCCCGCATCCAGGTGAGGGATCTCCGGCCGCGCCCACCCCGCGCGCGGGAACGGACGGCGCTCTTCACGAGCGGCCCGGGGCTGCTCTTTGTCGGCGCGCGGACCCCTCCCCGGCTGCTGTCGGCCGTGACCTTGGCTGCGGAGCGGGGCCCGCACCCCGAAATGCGGGGATGGGAACGGGGTGGGGGAGGAGATGGCGCGTTGTTCTAATTTTTGTTTAGAAGGAGCTGTAATGGCAGCTGGCGTTTCCCTCTGTGCCAGTGCCGTTCGAAAGGCTTGTTATCCTGTCACGTTTCTGCAGATGGATATTTTCTCCGCCGAGCCGAGCCGTGACCCGCTGCCTGCTGCGGGCACGCCGTGTGTTTTTGGGTCCGGGTCCGCGGTTGGTCGCCGCTGGCCGTGAGGAGCCCCCGCGGAGTGGGGGAGGGCTCCTCTAGTTTTACCTCTAGTACGTATTTGTTCAGAGGGTTTCACACCTTTGCTTTTGCTGTGAAGAGATCAGAACGTTGGCTGGAAGGCAGGCTTAATAAACATCGTCCTGTGTCCCGCTGACTGGTTGTGTTATACAGAGGCTTGCCAAAATCCAGTGCACAATGCTTTCCACGTATTTCTTCTGCTGCATCTCCCTCCTGTGATCGCACCGATGTGATGCTGATATATTTGGGGGTGTCTGTGCCAGGTAGCAGTTGCTGGCTCCCTTGATGAAGGGGACAGAAATTATTGCGCTTGATGTTTATTTCTACTTGTGAGGAATAGGCCAGGACAGGAAACGTACCGCCTTAAAATAAGGCGGTAGAGCTGCGGTGATTATTTTTCTTGTAGGCTGCAGAATAGAAGAGCAGTGGCGAAGTTGTTGTAAGTGTCTCAGGTTTTCCTGTTTTCATTAAGTATGTAAGCCACGGCCCTTGTGAGCTTTCTGTGGGGATGCTAAGCAACCGTTCTCAGAGACAGATCCCCCAGATTTCTTCATACGCATTCAGCATTTTCTTTCTTTCTTTTCAGGGGGAGCTGGAAAAGCTGAATCAATCTACAGATGTGATCAATCGGAGGGAGACGGAACTGGAGGTAGGGAATTCATCCTCGCGTTTTCAGTCTGTGTGTGTTGGGTTCTGTGAGCAACAGAAGGAGGATTTTGAACTGGTTCCCTCCTGAACGGTTATCCCAAGTGGTTGTTTGGCAGCAAGGAGCCGGTGATAATTTTGAAAGGTGTGAGTGATGCTGACGGAGTGAAAGCCCTAAGTGGAACAGCCAGCCTCCCCCACTGCCAAACCCTATTTTTAGGTTTTGAAACTGAACTAAGACAAGTTCTGTTTTCACAAGTGGCTCCCTTGGGTTTGGGTTCTTGTGATTGTCAGCAGTGAAAGTTTGTTTGGTTAAAAGATCTTCAGTATAAAAATGCCTGCCAAGATCCTCCTGGTTTGTGTTTATTTCTTTAAGCTGGTCGTCTTGTTTTCGCCACTATTTCCCTTACTCAAAAAAAATAATGATGGAAAGTTGAAGAACCGAAGGAAAAGACTTCCTACTCAGAGAAAAATGGGGTGTTCTAGGCTATTTAAAAATCCAGTTGTATGTTCTGGAGTGGTTGATTTGAGTTTCAGCTGCTCAGCCATTCTTCTGGAAGGCTCAGCACTGTGGATCTAGTACTGACTCAGAATTCATTGGCCCACGTGTGCATCTAAGTTTTCTTTTGTTATCTGCAAAACAAAAGATAAAACCTGTGGAAGTGTGGGGTGAAAGTATTGTTAGAGGAAAGCTGGCACAGTGTTCTACTTTAGATCCTAAATAATTCTGATAACAATATTTTGAATACCACATTCATGTGTTCCATTCAGCTGGACAGGATGCAGCGATCCCTGAGCTTGCTGTGTGGCAGTTTCCTTCTCTTGACTCTATTTTCTGTTTCTGGCACGTAGATCATGAATTTATTGGCAAATAAACTTGGTGGAACTGAGGACTATTTGTGATGCAAAATTAAACTATATTTCAGCTGTGAAAAGCGCTCTGTGTCAGTAGGTTCATTTGAATTCTAAGAGTGAACATAAAAAAGCTAGTTGATCTGTTTAGGTGCAACAGTACCAATTAAATGCATTCCAACTCCCCTTCAGAGCAGTACTGTATATGTGTGTATATATATACACACATGCACTACTACATATATGTTTGTGTGTGTGTAGCTGTTGATAGATGCAATTTAAATGGACCTAAGACATTTCTAGAGGACTTTCATTTCTGGTTTTATCTTTTTTTTCCAAAATATAAGTCCTTGCTCTTATACTGCAGACAGAAAAGGCTGCTTGGCTGAGCTCTCTCATAGGATAAATCCACAGTTGGGAAGGAGGAGTTGAGTCTTTGAAACAGCAACCCTGGTTCTCAAATCCTTGAATGCTGCTGAAGAGCATGGGCTTTTGGGAGAGCCATGCTGAATTTGCCTTTGAAGTTTTGACTGACTAGCTTCTTGCCCCTCGTGTAGCTCGTTTCTTGTTTGTGCTGTTGCAAGATGGTTC
>PPHD01019674.1:0-13985 GCA_002909625.1 Bambusicola thoracicus
AATTTTTTTTTTTTTTTTTTTTTTTTTGGGTCCCAAGTAAGTGCAAATTAAGTGAAATCAGAACTGCTCACTGGTTAGCTTAATTAACAGTGGAGAACAAAGCATACAGTTCATGCAGGTATCATTTATAATTTTGAATAAAACAACAAACAAAACAAAGAAATTAGAAAAGAGTGTCCTCAGCCTCAGGGACATAGCTACGGTTACTCATTAACTGTACTTTCAGAGGGAGCTCTTACTCAAAAAGACTTGCAAGCGATCAGAGATAGATACAAGACCAGCATCGTAACATACAAATTTCAGTATATGGTGTAGAATTCCAGAGCAAGAAAACAGATAATATACTTCACATTGTCAGTGTTAGTGACAACAGGCTGTCAGTAGGAAAGATCTGAAGCCTTAGGATTCTCATATTTGACTGTAAAGAACAGATGATAATGGTGGCACATTTAGCAGTGTTGCACCATATTGGTTTGTAGCACTTTTTTTCAGTTGTGGGAGGAATGAAAAAGTGGTAGAAACTCTAGAACTTGTATGTGTCACAACTGTATGAATTGCTTATGTATGTGGAACTTTCTTCTTTATCTACTCAACTTTAAATTTTTGAACTCCAGGGGCAGCCATTCTAAGTCAGATTAAAAGTTCACCCTCAACCACCTGTTTCCGTTTGTGACCAGAAGTAAAAAGAGAGTATAGAAATACATAAATACATAGCAAGCATGCACTGATAATTCTGCAGAATATTTGTTCAGTTGTTGGCAAGGACGAAAAAATAAACAGAAAATAATCTTCTGCACAATGAATTCAGAAATCTTTCTGTTTCAGAAAGGTTGCTTGGAAATAATGCTTTTTTTTTCTCAAACAGAAATGTCTAGAAAGTTATTAAAGAACACATTAAAGAAAGCACTGTCAAACTAGTTTGATGATTAGAAACAAACATCTCCTTCACTAATACTTTAGGCTTACTATCAATATGTATTTGACCCATTCTTGCACATCAATATCTAAGCTGCTTTTAGTCATTTATCAAAACTTGAGCTGTGGAAGAATTCAGCAATATCTATAAGTCTTGGGGGAAAATAGACATCCCTTGACAATTATCAGTCCCACTAATATAAAATTAATCAAGAAAAAGATTTGCCTTCTGAAGATACCTTTTTCTTTCCACTGTCCAGGAATAAACCCTATACTGAAAAATGTTTCATTCATAGGATATACATTTCTTTCAGACCAGAAATCTTTTATCCTGAGAACAAATATTTAATCTAATGTTGCAAGACTTTACGAAAATAAGAACAGTGGCAGAGGCCTGCAGGATGGATTAAGCTATGTAACACTTGTCCCCTCTGCTCTAGAAAAAATACTGAGTGAGTTTTGGTTTTATTGCTCATCTATGTTAATCAGAACCCACTAGACTTTCAGAGGTCTGCTTATCAGTCCTAATTCTTGACTCCATATACAACCCATTCCATGGAGAGCACTACCCTCATAACCACACTGAGATCTATTCTTGCAACATGGATATACATGAGATGAAACTTTTAAAACAAATGTAAAATAAATAAGAGAAAAGGTAAATCAAAAGTAGAGAAGGAGAATCGGTGAGTGGAAAATAAGATTTTGCAGACTACATATAGATCTAATTTATATATATCAAGTTGCTCTTCAAAAATAGAGACAAGAAGTAGATTACCATCTTGTCCCTAAATATGAGTACTTTTCCAGGCAGATAGATTTTAAGCCCATATAGAATACATATGTAATATGGAAATCATATGACTACAGGAGCAGAGGGAGTTGGAAGAATAGCATTCAGATCATCAAACAGATGGCTTATCTGAATAGAGAGGAAATAGTTGACATGGTGGTGCACCTAGGTATGTTGTCAGAAATTCTGAAAAACTGCAAATTTTACAACTACAAGTAACTGTCCTCATATCATAAGGAGGAATCTGTAGAGTGATTTTCTTAATAATGTATTGCCTGTCCTTTCATTTGGGCTCACTACACTAGAGATTATATCTAGAAGAGTAAGATACATCCATTGTAATTCACATCAGAGGAACAATTAATATACTTCCAACATGGTAAACAAAAAATATAGAGCTATCTTTTAGGGAAATAACAAAGAACAATGCCCCTGCATCACAGTTCTTTTCATTATTTTTCTCTAGGAACAAATCCAGAGTTCTCTTACTACAGAGAAACTGGAAGAAACATTTTCAGTTTCAAACAATTCACCTCTTATTAAACAGTATATTTTGTCAGTAATAAAGTTCAATAAATAACTATAGAGCACCAAAGTAAAAGGGCAGATAAAATCCAATTAAAAAAAACATTTGAAAGATCAATTTTCAACAGTAGGCTGACTAACTTTTAAAGTTTTCCTTTTTTTTTTTTTTTTTTTTTTTCCTCAAACAAACAGAAGTACGTGTGGAATCACAGGACCTGGCTAAGCTTAAGTTAGACTTCCCCACTCAGCATAGGCTTGCTTTGCCTTGTCTGAGATCATCTAAAATAAGCTCCAGAACAACAACAACAACAAAACTACAGTGATCATTGTGGTTACTCAATGATGAAAAATTCAGCAGTTTTATTCCAGAACTGATAATAGAGAAACCGAAAGTTTACCAGAGCACTTCTAGAACAGTCAAGGCTGGCAGGTACCTCTGGAAGTTGCCAAGTTCACCACTCCACTTAAAGCAGGCAACTAGCATAGATTGCTCAGCACCTCGTTATTTAGGTTTTGAATATTTCCAAGTGTAAATTCTACAACAATTTGAAGTATTAGATGAGGCAGCCTCTAGGACACTACCACTTCAGATGTGAATAAAGTCCTGTGCATGTCCTGAAGTTTTTAACCTTGGAAGCTCCACACAGATTTTCTTACTTAGATCTGACTGCAGACTTTGGCACAGGACAGCAAAATTGTCACTAATTTGTTTTCAAACATATATATTTTCTTCGCAAGCTACCAGTCACAGTGGATATCCTATGGGGAATAATATGCTGTAGTCAGAAAATTATCTTTGGAAAAAAGTGCTAGCCAAGCCAGTTGCAGCTCTCTTGACATCTCTCTGTCTTCTTTCTTTCATCTCATACAAGGTATGTATAACGGATCACATGCCTGACCCAATATTTGTAAAATATCTAGGGATTCTCCAAACCATCTGTTATGTTCCATCTTCCAAGATGAGATTGCAAAAGAAGTTTATCCAGCAATAAATAATTCAAAAAGTATGTGTCACAGTTTAGCAATTTCTCTTCATTCTCTCTGACAACCATTGTTCTGCTACTGTTAAGTATAATATTATGGATATATTTGAGATTAGATTTGTTTCTTCATGTTATCTAGGCCTAACTTTCCAGACTCTGATGTTCCTATATAGTTCTACTTTGATAGACTGCTCTTATATAATGACATGTAAAAACAGTGTTTGAAACTTCAGTTATATTAGCATGAGCAATTAGAAGCACAGCTTTGAGTAACCATGGCATTCAATGTTGTTATTCCATTTTCTTTTCCTTCAGAGGTATGGGTCAGGTGTAGAAGCAGTAATTTGTTTGTGATCATAGGGAGTTTAAGTATGGATTGAGTACTGTTGGAAACTTCTGGAGTCTGATTCTTCTTCACCTGGACATGCCTATAGTAATCCTTAGGCTCTGGTGAGAAAGATCCAAGAATGGTATAGTTATGTCAACCTATTGCAGCTTCTGAAGCCTTGCTCACGGTACATATAGTTGGAAGAAGAGGAGATGTTCAGTGTTGCAGTCAAACATTTTCTTGCTCAAGAACTATTTCAACTGATATCAGCACAAGGCAGGGCCTTACTTTTAAATTCCTTGATCACATCACATCACAGCTCCAAGACTGAAATCTTCTTATTCTTAGTGATAAAGTTTTTTGTTGTTATTGTTTAGAAACAGACATAAAGAAAAAAAGTATCTGGGACTGAATTTCCTTCAACTAATGTCTAACACTACATGAAGGTATACATAAATTAACATTTGTCCACCTAGTTGTCAGTTTAGAAAAGGAACATGTGGGATATAGAGTGCTGTCAGGAGTTGGTGTTCTGTCTGTCGTTAGGTTCCAGTGGATTTTACTTCTGGCTCCTCCTGAAGCATCTTGTATAAAGTGTAAATAAGTTTATTTTTTCCTATGTGGGCTTCTCATTGCAACAATGTGGGATATTAGAAAGCAGCCTCCAATTTAGTATTACGTTAGATCACATATGCTACCTAATGTTTAGATTAGAATGTCATTTTCACTGCATCTTACTGTCTTCTAATATCATACCTGTCTCCAAATAGTTTAGACTTAGAAAAGTCTGTTCTGTCCTCACTGTGCAGTATTTGTAACTGAAAAGCCTTTTCTTATGAATAACTTCCTCCTCAGCGCCTTTGTTGCAGGGTTATAAGGTTTAATGAGAGCTAATGCTGCAGGCATGCATTTACATCTTTCCTGAACACTATAGATTTTGGAGGCAGCATTTCTGTAAGAACAGGCTTTGTGCTGTAATATCTTTTTGTTGTAGCAATCTTTTTAATAAGGCAGAATTTCCTTTTCAGATTATGAAACACCTACTGCGGCACAGGGAAATTTATGTTAGGTCTGAGGAGTTTAGCAAGAGTGTACTATGGTACAGGTTTGATAGAATGATGAAATACAATGTGAGGCTAATCCAGCTTGGAATTAACACAAATCTGGAGCTCTCGTAGCCTTTTGAAAACAAATCAAAGCAGACCAAATCAAAGCAAAACAAAACAAAACAAAGCAAAAACAACAAAAAACCTCCACCATTATTTATTATTTATTTAACAGTGATATATTGTCTTCACTGTAACATACAAAGACCTCAAAGTTGACTGATTGACATGGAAAGAGTATTTTTAGTTTACCACCAGTCTGTTGTAGTTATCATCATTATTACCATAGTGTATGCTATCCTTACACTATGAGTAAGGCATTAAATCCACCACTTCTAGAGGACTTGCTAAAACTTGCAAAGCTGATAATGAAGCATGACCATATCCTTTGCAGTCTTTAGGACCTACCTTTGTTGTAAAGAGAGAAGCAGATTTTGAAATGCCTCTTTTTATCTGATGCGGACTGGTAAGAAGGAAAAGGAAGAGGCAGGAAGTAAGCAGACTGAGAATCATCTTTAAACAGCCATTAAACCAGAATGTCATGATGGAGAAGGGCTCATTAATTAAACATTTGTTGAAAATCTTCAGTTATTTTCACTGGAGAAGCATGCATAATTAAATAAGAAATTGAGAGGAAAGGGATCAATTTTGTAACAACAGCATAAGAAAATCCGTCTACTGTAGTGCTAATGTCTCTGAGCTATTTGTTGTCCAGATTTTTCTGTCAAGAAGACAAATTCATCAGCACACAATGGCAGAAAATGATGTCTAAATAATAAAAGTTGCCAAGTTAGAATCCAACATGTGATTCTCATTCTTAAAGTACAGAAATATTTAATGGAACAGCACAAATCAAGATGATTAAGAGTCTGTTAATATTGTTTCCAGTGCACAACTGAAAGGGAGACATTCACATACATTGTTGGAAAGGGGAAGGAAAGAGATATGAACAAACAAAACTGTTCTATGATTTGGCATCCACTGATCGCCATCTTTATGGAAAAATTTGAACGTAACTGTGATAGGGAGAATGGTGACTGATGGCTAGGGTATCACAAGAAAGACCTTTTAGGGTGAACGTAGATATCACTTCAAACATTAGCATTTAATTGTTAATATGCTTTTGTGTCAATTATCACTCTCCTGGCAATTCTTGGGTATATTGCAGGGAACTTCATGTGCCAGAACCCTTTCTGAGAGGTACAAAATTTCATCAACTTTATTTCCCTTCAATTAATGCTGTTCTAAACATCTTAACAAGATTTACAGCACATCAAGTTTTTCAATCTTTGATGCAGCAAGTCCAAAATATTCCTTCATTTTCTTGTTTCTGAAGCTGCAGTGTTGCCTTCACATTGCTACAGGCTTTTTAACTGAACAAAAATGGTGCAACAAATATTAATGACACCACAGGACCATGGCAATGTGGTACGAGTTCTAGAAGAGATTTAAAGGGAAGTTTTAGGACAAAATTGTCTGATACCACTTTGCTTAAACTGGAGAAGGGTTCTTACTCTGTTTAAACTTCCAGGAATGGTATAGCCTTAGGCGATGACTAGTACTGTGCTGTCCTTGCATTATTCAAAGGAGGCTGATAGCTTGCATTATACGTTACACTTAGGAATTTTACTGCTGTAGATGTTTGACTGGAAAAGAATGTTGTTGAGAATTGTATTTTAAAGGAACTGTTTTCTATCCAAAATTTGTTCAGAGAAGCTTACGAGCAACAGCAATTTGAACTCAGGAGGTATTTATCACTGATGTTAATAGAGAGACCAAGGTCAGAATTCAGTGGAAAAGTAAGCAAAAACTTGTAAGCATGATAGAGTGATTTCATTCCCTCAACACCTGATATGGTGAAAAGGCAGCTCTATAAATAACACCAGAATGAAGGTCAACTTTTATATCCAATGTTCATTCACATTTATGTCTAAGAAATAAAGAATTTATTGAAAGAGCAGTTGGGTATAAATTCCAAATGGCTGACATACTGTTATTATTCTCTACACACAAAACAAAAGCATAAAATTGCAGGACTCCTGCTCTTTGTAAGATAGCTGGAAAGCCAGAGGTCATGGGTATAATGAAGATATCACCTTTGCCACCATAATTATTTAAGAAACAATCTTGAATGTGAATGCTTACCAAATTCATCACAAAATTCTATCTATCCAGTAAACCATGGTGTTAGTAGAATGAATGTATTGAATGGTGATTCTATGGTTTTATGGGACATCCCATTTATTTGTTTACTTATTTACTTTCCTCTCTCCAGTTGTTTGAAGGCTTTAACAAATACATCTGAAATGTACCAAAAAAGCTGATTTCTAGAATAATAATTTTTGGGATTTTTTGCTTCATCCCTTTCCTTCTCTCACCATCCCTCTATCATCTTTGCTAGTAGAATATGAATCTAGGAAACTCAAAATCACTTTCAATGCAAAATATATTATCAGCAATAATATATCTTTGTGAAATGTTCTAACATCTGCAAAGCAGCTCATTTCAGTTCAAGAATTTTCATGAAAATGCTCTGTTCCCTTCAAGATACTTGTTTGAATTGAATGGCAAGCATGGAAATCTCTCCAACACCTTACATGAAAACAGAATGAGGTGAAGGAAGTTGCAGAGTATTTCTTCACATTTTTTCCCCTAGGTAACTGAGAGATCTTAATAGCTTAGGAAGAAACAACACTTGTAGTAGTCGGTGTACCTTCTGCCTTCTTACTCATGGTCTAGTGCCAGCTGATTTCAGTCTCTTTCCTCTTCCCCAGTAATTGGAAAATCCACTACACACGCAATCCTTTTAGTTTGTCACTGTCCTGAAAATAACAAGATTGGTGGACAATCAACCCTGAATAGATGAACCCTGATAAAAGGTTAAATAGCAATTTCCTCTTCTCTGGCAGATATTGTTTATCAAGTCTGGGACCTACAACTGGCATTTCCACTGTCAACTCAATAACTCTTTTGAAGATGATCTTTGTGAAATATAATGGAAAAATACTTTTGGATGGTACAAGATAGATCTAGCATGATTTGCTAATTGTCTCAAGGTAATTGACATAGTACAGAAAAGAAAATCAATTTTTCTGTCATTTTGCCTTGTATCTTGAAAAGCTAAATTAGATGGAGTTTGTTTGACAATCCCAACAGCACAGTTTGTATTGCATTTCAGTCAGTCTGTTAATAATGCTATCAAAAAAATTCTAGGCAGCATAAGATCTCATAGATTATTTTTTTCTTCAGCAGCTTAAATCACCACAAGAATTCCCAACCATTAAAACCAGAATCAAACAATTTAACATGCTGCGGGAGCCTTATCAAAGTTGCCTTAGCTTAAGTCCTTTTGATTGATCATAACATTCAAAGGAGCCCCTTCTGATCAGATGGATTATGAACACAACTTTTCACACGATAACACATAAATCAAGGGAAAGAGCACTATCTACTGAAAGAAGTTCAGACAATCCTTCATCATAACTCCTGTCTCATTTAATCTGTGAACACTTCATTTAGATGAGACATGTAAGAGTGTGCTATAAGTCCCTGATCAGTTTCAGCTGTGTTTATCCTATCAGTTCTATCATAAACAAGACACTGATGATGGTTTGAGTTATAAGAAACATGGAAAAATAAAGATAGAAAACTTACATTTAAATACAAATTGTTAGTACCTCTGCCACTTGTTTCTTTCAGCAGGTCAGTGAAGAAAACACACTTTGAAATATAAAGGTCTTGTTGGGATTCCTGTGATTAACTGAACACTTTATTTATAACTCTGTACGATAAGGAGAGGAATCATGAGCTATATTTCCTATCACTTTATGCAAACATACACATGCTTTATATACTAATGGAGAAATCAGGAACTCCTTTTGTATGAGATTTGAGCCTATGCGTTCAAGAGCTATTTGAAATATATTTTATTTAGCACTTATTCAAAAGAATTAAAGCAAAGGAAATGGAACACTTGGGTTGCTCTTCTCTTCAGTTTGTCAGGATAGTGACATGCTCTGTATGAATGTGCAGAGTTCATCTGTGAGAAAAAAGACTCTCCAAGTTTTTCTAAAAAAGCAATGTGTATCCACAATGTGCCATCTACCACATAGAGTTTGAAGAGTTTTATGCCGTCTGTTCAGTATTCAGGCAGTACTGCTCTGTAGCGCTTAGTGCCCTGGACTGCAGGGCTCAAGCTTCTTCCTTTTACTGTTCAGATTTTTTGAGTTTGTAAAATATAACAAAACTATTTGTATCTTTCTTGCTTTGAGAAAATGTAAACTCCATCTTCTTATTGGCTGTGAAATGAAGAATTATTTTCTGTTTTAACCAATTATAATTATTTTGTCATACAGACAGATAATATCCTTTTCAAAAGAGCAGAGAGAACTTTCTGAAACTGATCTGAAAACTATGCATCCCTGGTACTGCCCTTTTGCTTGCCCTGGATCCAACCACAAACATTCCAGTGAAAAACTTTCTGCTCCTCCTTGCTTCACTGAGAGGTGAGTTTGGGAACATGACCTGAGATGATAGGAGATTGAGGGAAGAAGACTGAAAGAGTGGTTTCTTCTTGAAGGCATATCCCGAACCATGCTGAGATGGCCTAGACAAACCTGCTGCATGACCTTGGCTGTTTCTGAATAGCCACTGACTGCACACTGAGTGGCTATGCAAAATCTAAGATGAAGAAAAATTAATGTTTTATAACCACTGCTGAGGAACATAGATAAGTTGAAGGAGAAGGAAAGCTCATTCCAAGAAGGATGAGAACTTTTTCAAAAGGGACATACCTCTTCAGTACATTTTTTTTTTTTTCCCTGAAGAATTGCAATGCAGTCTGGAGCTCCAATGTGTCAGGTATGTGTTAGTCTCAGTATCATGTGAGATTTCCAGTGTACAGTTTATGATTTAATAAGATAGCATGATTTCCATCAAAGTGACATGGTGATTGACTGGTGATGGATTGACTGGTGACAGCTGCTATGACAAAGTACTTTGATGTACTATGTGTGAAATACACAAGACAGCTGAAGCAGCTGTTCCCCTGTCTGAGCAGCTGAGCTCGTTAGTTTCCTCCCTCAAAGAAATGTGAACCCTGTCCATATTTCCACTCCCACTAAACTATTGACTGTTTCCTTCTACTTGGAGTGTCGAGGAGGGATTCCCTCCACTCTATGCATAATATAGATGGGTTATTAAAAAAAAAAAAAAAAAGTGAGAACTTTACCTTGGAAATGTCAGTGTGTAGCTGAAGGATTTTGAAGGCAGATGTGGCTCTAATTAAGATTAGGAGAGACAGCGAATTTCTACAAGATACTATGAGGGTGGGTAAGAACAAGCTCTCCCAAGAGTGAGGCAAAAGAGCAGCAACCCAGCTGCACTTCTGTTGTAGCTGTACAAGGATGCAGATGATCCTCATGAGAGCCAGGGTCTGAATGAATCCTTGTCTCTCTGCTCTGCTGCTCTGCTGTGTTACAGTGAGTCAGGCATTTATCTGTCCATTCCTACTACTTTGTACAATAACAAAAGGATGTTTGAAGGAAGATAAGGAGAAAGTAAAGAGGAGCAGACAAGATTTCCTGCAAACACTTGGGCTACTCTCTGCCCAGCAGAAAAAGGGCAGTACTGATATCAATTACTTGTGTGTAAACTCCATGTATTTTTTCCTTTTCTCTTTGTCAGTCATCTGACAACACTGGGCTTCACTGCTTCACCTGGTCCCTCACTTTTACTGCTGATGCTGCAAATGCTGCTGATGGAGAGAGGAGTCACCTGCTCATTGCACGTTCCTCCACAGATTGTTTGTAAGGTGTCTGTCCTGTCCAGATAAAGGCAGAGTTTCCCAATTCCTGTAGCTCAGTAAAAATCTATCCTGAGTCTGGGATTTAAGATCAAGCATGGGATTGTTTGTCTGCAGAATTGCTGACATGCTTAAAGTGGCCAGAGTATCCAGAAGGAGAAAGACTCATATGACCTCCTATCAATTTTCATGCTGCAGTTGTTCTCCCAAGAAAATATGGTATTTTGTTTGCTCTAGGCTTGAAAATAAGGCATTGTGAGGAGTAAGTAATGCAGATAGGTGTTCAGCTTGTGCTGATTTCTCATGCATTCCTGGGAGACTGATTGATATCCATCCAAACCTAGTGCCTCTTTAAAACTTTAAAAAAAAAAGCAGAAACAAGACTCTATCCAATTTGCTCATTCTCTTTCTTCGTATGGAGAATAGGAGAAGAATATTACATATATTTACTCATATGTGCTTGGTCTTGGCCTAATGAGGTGAGAGATACAGTACAGAAACCACCTAGAAACAATGTTTTATTAGACAACTCTTTAAACATTCAGAGAATAACAAAATAGCTTCAAAGTACTCTCTAAACGATAATTGCATTCATATTACTATATGAATAAAAGCACATTATTGATAGTAGCTTCTGCCATAGTATTCAACACCACATTCAGTTTGCATGTTTGGAGACAAATTGTGCAGATGGGGGACAAGTGAATACAGCACAAGGAGTTGAGCACTTCTTAACATCAGAGTATAATATGTGATCATTGTTGAGGAACTGATGTAGAGGTTTATACTCCTTTTCCCACATTCTCACACTCTTATTCTCTCCTTCAGGCTCAGATCATCCATAATAAAGGTGTTAAAAATCCTCTCCTCTTTTTTTGTGAAAAGCAGAAAATTTCTTACTGCTACTTATAGAAACTCTCATAATCAGTGAATTTGCAATACTGTCTTTGAACTGAGGAGACATCTCCAACCTCTCGTTATCTTTACCATTATCTTGGGGCAGAGTTCTTTGAGTCACAGTGACAGATCATTCATATCTCTTTCTGGATATTAAATTAATTTGAAAACTGATTTTTGCTGTTAGTTTTGTTTCTGTAAGTAAATATACTGACAGGAGTTTTGTTTACACTGTGGGAAGAAGATACATTGGCTGCTAGACCTATGAACTTATTCTTCCTCATTTGCAGACCTTAAGGAGTAAAAAAAAAAAAATAAGGTAATGATGTCCTTTGCTGAGAAGCTGACACTGGATGCAAGGGACAGCTTGGACTGAAGAGCACAGATATGATAAAAAGGATTTTGAGTTTCTTACAAGATCATTCAGAATAAATAAAAGAATCCCAATGAGATGATCTGTCTAGAATGTAAGAAAAACAACAAAACAAGGAACTATTAAAAAATAAAGAATCAGCTCAGGTCTGAAAACAAGCAGACGATGAGGAAGAAGAAAACAATGTGTACCAAGGTCCAAACATGTTCTTTCTGTCAGATGACTCTTCTAACACTTACCCCATGCTGAGCCTGCTCTGGACGATCTCTCTGTCACAGAAGCCAGCTGGACATCCTGCAGGAGGAAGGTTCTCTTGGGCACAGCCCTGACAGCAAAGCTGGTGCATGAAATGGAGATGACTTCAGTGTTTTCCAAGCTAAGACTTTGGTTTATGAGATAATTCTTTCCGTGAGTAATGCCCTTCTCTGTGCATGACAATTTACTGCATCCTTGGAACTGAGTAGTATACTATGTATATCTTTATGATATACTATGGATGCACATAGATTTTAGCAGTCTATAAATATACACACACACACACATAAAAAATATATATTTTTAGTATTTATATAATATACAAATCATATATATATTTACATAACTTTTTAATATTTGCATATATGTATGAAATTCAATGGACTGAAGGCATAGTATCACTAGGCCTACGTTATGGGAATTCAAAACGTGCATTACTAAATAGATAGATAAGAGATTTTGTTTATAATACTAATAATAATTGGTTGTGAGCCAGTACTTTGTGCTCTAACAGTTGTATATATAGAGGTATATAGGTTAGGTAAAGAGGCAAAACTGGTGATGTGCTTATAATACCTGAAGGCTATTTTAGTGGCCTTCACTGATGATCTGACCTGAATAGGTTTCACTATTGAAATTTTGAGTGGCAGTAGTATCTACATCAACAAAACAACCTACAAAACTGCTGTTTATTTGTTCTGTTATGGAGATTGAAGTGTGGAGAAACACCGGAGTCAAAATGATATTTTTTTCTTCTCAGCAATGCTACAGAGTGTGATAAGCATCACACCACTTACACATGAAATAGCAGTTAGTAGGAACAGTTACCAGCAATCTTGAAAGCATTCAACTTCATTTAAATATTTTAGACTTATTATCAGTCCATATGCTCATAATTGATAGTTTTTATTTTTTTTTAATTTTGTAAGCAAACAGTCTTTTCTCTGTCACATCTCAAGCACAGGAGATTACTCTTGCATATTCTTGTCATTTACAGCTTTTCCATCTTTTGCTGCAAAGCTATGATAAATGAATTTTCAATGAGATCACGAAAGTAGCCTTGTAATTCTGTCACAAAACAAGCCCTAGATAACAAAAATTAATTATTGCGTTCTCTTATTTTTGCAATGAAGAATGTTCACTACTTCAAAGGCAGATTTGAAACTGCAGTTTTAAAGGAATATTTGAAACATAACTGTAAAGATTATTTCTTTAGAACACATAAAGCTACAATTGTTTGAAGGCAAAAACATCAGTAATTTCTCAGGATAAGTAAAGCAGATGAACTTTTGAGACTCTTGTTTACTGTTTGATATTAAAATATGTTGGGTATTCTCATTCAGAAAGGTATTAATCATAGACTATCCTGAGTTGGGAAAGACCCATAAGGATCATCGAGTCCAATTACTGGCTTCATGTATTATCACCCAAAAATCAGACAATATCTCTGAGAACATTCATCTCAGATGTTTCTTTTTTGGCTTAATGATATATCAGATACATTCAATTTTATAAATAAGGTGTGAATAGGTATGTATTAATAAGGCTATATCAAGTATCAAATACTTGAACTGTGAACTGAAGAATGAACTTTCAGTGCCACATAATACTTTACTTGAGAGAAGAGGCAGGAAAAACTGTCAGATTACTTCTGACCAACTGGCTAAATCAATTCAGCTTCCTTCAAAAGACGCCTGTGGACTGTACCATATCAGCTTCAAGATATGTATTGTTACTAAGGCATCTCTTTTGGAAAGATAAACAGATTTGGCTGAAAAGTTTCATGTGATGGGAGTGTAGTGCATTAACTGGAATATGGATGATCATTTTTTACTTAGGAATAAGGATTAAGATAAAAAAAATAGAAAATGAAAGAAAACAAACAGTTGTTCAGCTTAATTTTAATGGCTCCATTGACTCTACAAGAAAAGTTGATCTATTTCGAATAGCAAGATAATTTAGCTCGTGCTTCAGACTTATATATATATATTACTTTAAACCCATAAT
>PPHD01019675.1:0-13985 GCA_002909625.1 Bambusicola thoracicus
CAGACGACTTGCGTCAGTCGTGGTGAGGAATCTGATATCAGACACCTTTTCTTCATGAGGGATCTGTAGTCAGAAACCCTAACCCCATGGCTGTTGGATCCTCTTTTATCCTCCATTTTTTCCTGCCAACGTGACATCTCTGGGTGCTTGAGCAAGAGTCATGTGCTTACCTCCTGAAATGGCCAATCTTCCTCGAGATAAGTCCACAAAAAAAGATCATTTCCTGGCCATTATCAGCAGATTATCCCTTCTCTCCTTGCCCCTGGCCTTGTCCATCTGTGCTCCTTAGAGGATTTCACAACTCTTAGCCAGGACCTGCCCATCAGTGTCCTCCAGACAGAAGATTTCTCTACCTTTGCCTAGGACTTGCCTGGACTTGTTCCTCAGCAAACTTTGAGTCAATGATATAAAAGAATAATCTCTTACAACACAATAGTCAACAGTTGATTCACGGGAAACAACAGTCAGAATGAGTATGTGATTTAGTTTTACGTGGAATACCTGAATACCTGCCTCACTGACTGCATTAATTGATTCGGTGTCTTTGTAAGTATGGTCTTGTAGTTGAGAAGGACCTGTTGTCTAATAATCAGTCTAATCCCAATCTGTATCCATGTAGAATTTTTGGCAACCCTGTCTGGAGAACAAGCAAAAGCAAACAACCCACAAACTCATGTGGTTCAATCTAGATATAGCAGAAATATTTTACAAGAGACAGGCTTAGAATTTTGCTTCATCAGTAGAAAAAGAAATGGATCAAATACCTTACCACATACATAAACATAACTGATGATAATTATTATATAAATTAGCAATCATTTTTCAGTTCCATAGATTCCTCTTAAGTACAAGGAATCTGAAATATGCTGAGATGCTCTTGAAATATTTTACTACTCTTTAAGTTATTAGGAGAAGGAAACCAATACCAATGGTCAGTTGAGTTGTAAACCCTTGTCATGTGTTTTGAGCTCAGCCTCCACCCTTTGTAGGCAAGGCTGCCCTTACAATACACTCTGACACAGGGAAGTCTTCAGAGACCAGAAGAACCCACAGGTGAAAAGCAGCATTGCCAGTCTGCCCAACAGAGCAGAGCAGTCTTTTCAGGACTTCAGGAATGAAGCCCGAGATTAAAGTTCATGGGAATTACTGAGTGCAGCTAAAATGTGACTTAAATTGTGACAATGGCAAATTGACTGAGACCAATTTAAGGCCTCACTGCTCTTTACTGAGAAGTCAAAGCAACAAAAAAATCTTCCCCAAAGGAACCATGACTTCATTAACAGGTGAAGAACAGTTATTTTCCTTAACAAGTAGCAGAGGTGGGAGCACATGTCCTCTGGGAACCATAACTATCCGAGGTAAAACTCATGTAATGCTGCCAGTGGAGTAAAACACTGGTCATGGGTAATCACTTCAACCAGGTGTTCAGCATTCCGCTGTGTTTGTGCAAATGAGTCCTGCCTTCTGCATGTATTGAGTCTGATGGGAAATCGGTAAGCAAAGTCTGCTGACTTTGCAATAGGAACATTTCATTACTTCATATGGGAGCAGGTAGACAGAAGTGACAAAGATCTATTATACATTTTAAATTTCTCATCATAGCACTGCTTTAAAGCACATAGAAGGGAAAGGTAATTTCTAGTATAGTCTGGGAAAATAAAAGGGAACTAAAAAGTAGTCTTTGAGCTGAATGAGGTTAAAAGCAGA
Organism: Bambusicola thoracicus; assembly: GCA_002909625.1. Classification (NCBI taxonomy): domain Eukaryota; kingdom Metazoa; phylum Chordata; class Aves; order Galliformes; family Phasianidae; genus Bambusicola; species Bambusicola thoracicus. The sequence goes on from PPHD01019675.1 coordinate 1,708, forward strand.
ACTAAGATTTACAAATGGATTTTGTTTATGTTTCCTTTTGGTTTGCAAAACAATCAACTATACAAAATGCTAAGGAAGGATGCACTTATCTTTCTGAAGTACTGGAAGACTACACACTGAAAAAAAACAGACCATAATTAATGTATTAGAATCAAGCAGCTGTGATCTGCAGAAACAAGAGGAAAAAAGAAAAACACTAAGAACAAACAAACAAAAATAACCCAACACATTACCAGTGATCTGTGATCAAAATACATTAGTATCCAAAATAGTGAACAAATGCTTCGTAATACTGTTAAGTACTTTTATAAATATCATTTAATTATTAAGAGTTGCTAATATACAAGATGTAGTTAAAAGTATAGACATGTGTTGACTAAAGAGCTAAATGCAGTAATAAGATTTTTACCATTGGACTCATTTTTCTTTCATTGTTTTGTTCATTAGAGTTTTTTTTTGTTGTTTGTTTAGAAATATGTCTATATGTAGGGACTAATATTTTACTGGAAGACTGCTTCTAAACCCATTAAAGCTTAGTATATAGATGGTTTTCTAGCAACTCTTCGTTATACTGAATTTTAATGAGCATACATTCAGTTGCAGTTTTGTTCTAACAGCAGAAGAAAAGTAGGGAGACAAACTACAGGAATTGTAATTGATCTAACTGCTTAAACAGTGAAGGACAGTAACTTAGATCTCATTCAAGTACTGCATGTTTACATACTGTATCACATACCTGATGGAATTCAAAGTATTAAAATTGACTTGCAGAGTTTTGGATGCTCAAGTCGGAAACAAGATCCCATTAACCTGATTAGAACTACTTTTGACTTGCTGCTTTTGTGACTAAGATTATTTAAAAATAATCAAATCATATCCCTGATCTACATTCTGGAATACCATAAACCCACAAGGAACTGAGTCCAGTATTGATAGTGTTGATACAGGCACATCCAAGCATCGGACATTATATAGGCTATAATTGTTCGAAAAAATCATAATAAAATAGCATAGGAAAAAAACATCTTTCCTCCTAAGTCTCTAAGAGTTTAGATTGCATTGAGCTTGTAACAGTGTCTACCCAGCTCTCAGTATGCGAGTTGCCTTAATCAAAACCATGTTAGGTGTAGTTGCCTTGGCTTCACCTTCATCTACCACACATTTCAAATTCACCTAAGAAGCATTTAACACTTTGAAGATATATCTTTTACCTGTATGTAGCTTTCCTACCTGGCTTAAGTGGAAAGGAAAGCTATTTCTGTGCGTTATTTTTATTTTTTAATTCATGCTTGGAGGGGTATAACACACCCAGGTGGCCCTTACAAGGAGAATGACACCAGGAACGGTCATCCAATACATATCATTGAATGGCTGAGATTGGAAGGGACTTTTAAAACCATCAAGCTCTGACTCTTCTGCTGTAGACAGTGTTGCCAACCGCTAGATCAGGCTACACCATCCTAGCTCAAAACATTCAGTTTGCAAGGGTCAACCCATTCTGTGCTTTAAGACACACAAAATAGGCTATAGTTTTCTGGTAATAATAGACTCAAAGTCATAAGCATGATTTGACCACTTGCCTTCCATTGTAGTCTGACATTCTGTCACAATAACCACATGTGTGCTGGCACTGAGCAGAAAGTATTTTATGGGGTTTGTCAGTACCTAGGAAGGTGAAAGAAAAAGTAAAGAACGCACTTGATGAGAAAAAGAAGAAGAAAAAGGAAAGCTTATCAACATGACTAAGACTGATGAAGGTTCAAAAGTTTCAACCTTTAAAAACACCTCATCTTTTCAACATCTTAAAGTATCCATCTTTGTTTCAGCAAGTCCAACATGGCATTTTCATGCCTAGTACTTTGCCCTTGGGACCATTCACTCAATTTCTTGATTGTCTTGTCTCAAATTCTGCAGATGTCCTTGCAAACTAAGAAAGAAGAATGTATTTTTCCTTCCTGTTTGTTGTTTTTTTTCCTGCCAGTTGTGAAGAAGTAACCTTCAGAAAGTGACTTTCAGCCAAATTATTGACAAAAAAATATTCCAAACAGCAAAGAATAAGAGATGAGAGCAAGTACAACATATTTTCCCCCAATACAGCAATCCATTTTTATGCAACCACCATGATTTCCATTAATGGTTTGAAAAGTGCTTAGCCATCTAAGATTAAAACTGACAATGTAGAACCAAGCACTGTACTGAACTGTAATATCAGAAAATTACAAGTCCGACACTACCATTAGATGTTGAACAAATTTTACATTAACACTGATTGCAATTGCAGTTCTACACTATATTTAGATGTGAAAAGACAATATTTTTCAAGTGACAACTTATCTTAATTTCAGTAATTGAGTTCTGCAATATTATTTCTTCATCTTCTGCATAGTTTCTGTCACTGATGACCTAACAAAATACTCTCAATGCTAGCCTTCTATAAGACACAATGATGAAGTTTCCCTGCACTGTGTTAAACAATACATCCCAGTTCAATAAAAGAGAGCAGGCCAAAATAGGCAGGGGATACACTCTTCCCCCATATATATTCCCATTCTCCATTACTCCTTCCCCTGAAAAATATCCTCCTAACAGTAAAAACAAACAAACAAACAAACAAGACGTAACTAAAAAACCTTTTCTTGAGTACATTTAAAATTAATTGCTTGAGGTGCTGCTGGTGGTGGTAGTGTGGTATATTTCCCCTTGACAAAGAGCATCAACTTAAGGAGTTTTACTCATCATTTCTGAAACAATCTTTACTATTTTTTCCACTTCTGTGTTATAATTTTCTTCATTCATCATAATCAGCTTGTTTTCTAGATGATCCCAAAAAACTAGACAAAGCCTGAGGAAAAGATCAGCCTGTTACAGGAGGAAGTGGCAGCATTTTTGGCAGCTAGATCTTGAATTACTAAACACAAGCACACAGTGAATTTGACTTAATGGCTCAAATTCTTTGTTAAACTTTTGCCAGGAGTTAGAATGCAAATAAAGTACAGGACCTTATTCCTAAGGATTATATGCCGCTACATTAAGAAAGAAGTTTTGCCCAGGGAGATTTTACTACTTAATGTTGTGGTAGATTTTGAGTATTTTACCATGCAGACAATTTATCTGTTTTAGAAAAGCCTTACTTCAAGTTCAGCAATTGTCAATTGCGTGTCAATTTCTATCAGTGGAAGAGAAAGGCACTTTAGAAAAAGCTCATATGTTCACTAGTAATAATAATACTGTCACTGTGTTAATCTTTTACACATCACAATAATCATAGAATCATAGAATTACTCAGGTTGGAAGGGACCTCAAGGATCATCAAGTCCAACCGCAGCCTAACCATAGTACCCTAACTCTAACTACCCTCTGCTAAATCATGTCCCTGAGAACCACGTCCAAATGGCTCTGTGCAATCTTTTGAAATATTTGCCATCACACTGAGAAAACATGGCTGCACACATCCGTCTAGAAGTGCGGACACAGCATAAGAGAAGAACAATGGCTGCACACTTAAGAATATAGTATACACTTTGGTGATATCAATATATTGATGAAACCACACTTTTTATTAGAAAGCATATATGAGTTCAGAGGGCCGCAGGTATCTTTAACGCTCATGTAAGTGATAGCCCAATATTTACTCTGAAGGATGATACCATTTTCTTCTATTAAAACCAAGAAGTAGCACAATTAACTAGCTAAGCTAAACTCATGCACAGATGCAGCTTCCAGTCCTTCAGTATGATCGTACAGTAATAGAGCTTAGGAAAAAAAAAATTGAAAATGGCAACCTTTGAGGCATCTCCAGTGAAATCCTCTCATTATATGACTCATAAAAAAATGCTTGGAGATTCCCAGTCTGTCCGACACCACCCAATACTACTGATAATGGTGACTCATGGCAGATGACAAGAAGTGGTGACAACCAAACAATTCTGTGACAGCAGCCTTATGCCATGGGGTAATGTTTCAGACAAGAAATTGAAATAAAGCTTCTGCTGTCATTCATCTGTCTTTTGAACATTAATAGGCTAACCAAGGTTGTCTTGCAAATTTATTACTTCAAATCTGAATTACCAAAATAGAAGACATGTTAGAATGACTTATTCTTTTCCAGTTCAAAGTGGGGCTTTGTCCTCCAAGCTTAGGAAATACTGCTTTCCAAACATGGCCTACCAAAAGACATCACATCGTTCTTCTTATGTATGTAAAACTGTATGAACAATTTTGTCAGTCCATACTGAAGAAAAACAAATGGTTTCTTCTTCAATCCTGCCTTCCTCAGAGTGCCAGACAGAGTATTGCAGATCTTGAACAAACCAGTAACATTTTTAGGATGACAGATGGAACTGTCATTATTTCTATAAATATTTAAAGTATCTTAAGTAATTTCCATGAATATTTTTCTGCTTTATAAATACTTAAGTGAATTCATGATATTAGTTGCCTGTAATGACCACAGAAAGTAAAATAAGGAATCAGCATACTTTATGGCATACCTCCCAAATAGGAAGCAGCAGTAGCTCTTGTTTTCCTACACGCTTTAATTATACATATGAAAAACCCACACAGAGATATATTTACCTCATCACCAGAACATTTTACACTGGCAAACGTAGCATAATTTCACTGATGCAGCATAAAATGATTCCAGCCTTTTGAAGACTAAAGTCTTGGTGTCTGTGAAGTTATGCTACACATGTAATCGAGTTTTAGGAATTGCAGAGTCTGCACTGGTGTTTCATTATGGTAGAAGACAGAAGGCTATAGCCACCTGGCTAGATTAGATACCCATATGGCAGCTCTGGAGTAGCGAGATGTGACCCAGTGGCTACATGCTCATTCTACAATGGAACAGGCTGCAGCTATTTCAGAAAGCAGAATTTGAAGTGATCCTGTATAATAGTGGCACTATGGTAAAGTCAGGTTTTGCAGTCCATATTGGTTAGGTCATACGTCCCATATGTGTGCCTGGAGGTTTGCTGCTTATTCAGTCAGTGACACTGCTACAGTAATTCATAAAGCTAGACTTAAATGACATCTGTTCAAAAAAAGAAGAGACTTTTAAAGAAAAGAGAAAGGATAGTCTTTTAGCCAAGGTTGTTTTTTTGAGTCTGGCTTACAGCACAGTCCTTAACTTCATATGTAGACAATATCCTGTAAGGTTTTAAATGCACATCACCATGTTGTTGAAGCGTGAGCTAAGAAAAACACATTTGTCTGAAACTGCTCTAAAAATCTACATTTTTGATTTCATAAGAAAAGAAGAAGCTGGGCATTTGAGATCTTACATGAGCCCTGAGGTACAACCTATTGTCTCTGTTTGAGTTACCAGGCCTGCCCTCATGTATGATAAAAGTGTTCAAACTTGGAGAATAGAAGTGATGCAAGACAGCAGATAAGAGATAACCAAGTATGAAACAGGTAAGAGGGAAGACATCCATAGAAAAAACAGCCCTCAGGTCTTAGGTCTATGAGATACCTCTGTCCAGCGTCTCTTTTTTTGCAAGCTAATTGTCACAGAAAGCTAGATGGCTAAGATGGCTAAGCTGTACAATTCTTTTACTTTGAGATTTCTTAGAAAGTATCCACAGTGGTGGCAGACTTTGGCTGAAAACTTTAACTGGTGAAAAAACACAGTTTCACAAAGTTTTTGTTTTTTTTTTTCCAGGGATGCCTGGAAAAAAACAAACAAACAAACAAAAAAACAATCAGTATGAACTGTGCATTGGTTTCCAAGTTTTCCTCCTCTCAGCTCCACAGATGGCTTCTGTTCCTCTGACCAGAGGAAAAAAAACAGTCCCAAGCATTCCCAAAGAAAAAAGCCTCAGCAAGTTGCTGAGTCCGGGATTTTCATTTACTGAATATATATGGATGTAGAAATGAGCAGCTGAAACTAATAGGCTAATATAATCAAAAAGTTAATTACATTTGAAGAGATAGGATAAGGAAATTAATTTATGATCATATATTAAAAACTCAATTCTAATTCATTTACAATTGCTTTTGTAATAAATTAACACGGTTGCACAAGAAAAGCTGTCTGTTATTAGTCTAAATGCCCACGTATACCATACCTAGCTTCTAGCTGATACTCTGGAAAAAGATGTGTCTCACTCCAATTTATAGGAGGGAGATGAGGTTCTTTTAATACATGTATACCCAACATAAGATTAGGACAACAGGTCAAATGCTGTGTCTAAATCTCAAATGCTGTGTCTAAATCTCAAATGCTGTGTCTAAATCTCAAATGCTAGCCCAACTAGTTTATTACAAATTGTAGTCTTTTAAGGAGATGGGAAAGAGAAAACAGGTGATAGAAAAGATAGAAAATAAAAGCAAGGAGTCCCTGTAGAAAGCAAGTCACCACCACAGGTCCAGCATGGTTCATAGTTCAGATACTGATCTTCAGTAGTTATGGGTCATTGGAGGTTGTTGTTCAGTTGACAATGATGATGACTTTTTTCCAATAGTGGTACAGACTTATTTATAAATCCAAGGTGGTCAAGTCATCTCCTTTTGGAGTGACAGCTTCTGGCTTTTGGATCTAATCATCGGCAAAAGTGCATAGATAATGGTGGTGACTATTTTGAAGAGTAGAGCACATTCTCAGCTACAAAACACTGTCCAAGAATATTATTGTGCTCTTTGTCATAGTTCTCATGGAAATAAATAGAAGGCATTATTTTCAGAGCAACCTACATATAATTTTAAAAAGCACGAACAACTTCCTTATTCTTTTTGTTATTTAACTACTTCCCCCCCTCCCCCCCCAAAAAAAAACCAAAAACAACAACCATCTCATAGCTTTAAGAAAATAAGGGGGGTGGGAAGGTTTCTGCACACTCACTGTGCATGGTATTTTACTGCAACAGCTAAAATAAATATTACTCTTTCATAAAGCAAGTCAAAGCTCTGCTTTCATAGTTTTTTTTTTTTTAAACCAGGTATTTGAAGAAAATGGAAATAGAGACAATATCATGAAGCTCAGCTCCTGTATGCATCTGACCTCTAATTAGTGACACAATAAGAATTGCATAGTAAGTAGCATGAAAAATTTATTTAGAGGTAATTTAAAGCAAAGACAACAGCCACTGGAAGTGGAGAGGGGGATGAGGAAGGGAAATGTGACTCAGCAAAACTGTAAACATATGACAAAGCTGACTGTAATGGTCAGGCTCAAAAATAAAATGTCTTGTTACCTTAAGGTGAATATTATGTAAATACTAAGAAATATAAAGATCAGGAAGGGATGCCATCCAGAAGTACCCTGACAAGCTTGAGAGGTGAGTCCATGCAAACTTCTTGAAATTCAGCAAGGTCAAATGTAAGATCCTGCACATGATTTAGGGCAGGCAATCCCAAGTACAGATATAGGCTAGGCAGAGAACAGACTGAGAGCAGCCCTGAAGAGAAGGACTTCATGTTGTTGATTTATGAGAAACTCAAAAGAAGCCAGCAATGTGCACTTGCAGCGCAGAAAGCCAAAACTATCCTTGGCCACTTCAAACAAAATATGATCAGCAGGGCAAAAGAGGTCATTGATCCCTTCTACTCTGCTCTCATGAGGCCCCACCTGCAGAACTGCATCCAGCTGCAGGGCCCCCAAAACAAGACAGACATGGCCTGTTATAACAGAACCAGATGGTGGCCACATGGATGATCAGAGGTCTGAAGCAGTTCTCATGTGGAGAACCTGACAGAGCTGCTTTTGTTCAGTCTGGAGAAGGCTCTATCTAGATCTCATTGGGGCATTCCAGTACCTATAGAGAGCCTACAGGAAAGATGAGGAAAGACTCATTACCAATGAATCTAGTGACAGGAAAAAAGGTAATGGATCTAAAGTGAAAGAAAGTAGATTTAGGTTAGATATTAGGAGGAAATTTTTAACTCAGAGGCACTGAAACAGCCCATTCAGAGAAGCTGTAGATTCTCTATCCCTGAAGGCATTCAAGACAAAGTTAGACAGGGCCCTATGCACCCTGATCCGGTGGGTGGTCACAGGAAATACATGATCATCAAGCTCCCTTCCAACCAAAAACATGTTAAGATTCTGGAATTAGCTTACATGTATAAAAACCCTTTAAAAAAAAGAACACCAGTTACTTTGCATGACTTGTTGCCTTTGCTGTTCTGTCAGTTTTTCTACTAGTTACTAGCTGAAGCATCTTTCAAATAAAGGTTTCTTGCTTTGCTTTCATTACTTCTGTAATGGAGAATAAACATTTCGGGACCCATGTGAGTCAATACCTAGCACAGTCATCCCAGTTAATAAAACAGCAATATTGCAACAGCTATGCAGGGGTACCATTCCAGAATTCAAGTTCATAATTTTACGATTGAATTATTCACATTATGTATATAAACTGTTTTGCTTTTTTTTTTTTTTTAATGCCTTTACTCAGTGATAATGTTTACATGGTTGAACTAACACTGTTTTGCAGATATGCTACTTTCTTAGTTTATATGGAAGCATGTTTCCATGGAAACTAATAAAGAAGATTACTTATATGCGACTTATCTGATGCTTCTCTAGTGAATGCTTTTGTAAGGCTTGACACTGCTAGAACACTGAGAAACCTTAGCTTGTCTTTTCCAAATTGAACAAAGTGGCAATCAGAGGGAATTCAGTAGTTAAGAGTTTCTGTCGGAGCCAACACTTCTCCATTAGTTCTTAAGAGTTAGTTTCAGTCTCTTTACTCCCCTGTTGTGGTTTAACTCAGCAGGCAGCTAAGGACCATACAGCTGTTCACTCACTTCCTCCACAGTAGGGTAAAAGAGAGAAATGGGAAGATAAAAATAAAAAAAAAACCAACAAAAACAAACCACGCTCATAAGTGAGATAGAGACAGTAGTAGTACAGAAAATGAGGGAATAATAGTGATAATATAACATACAAAACAAGCGATACATAACATGTTCTTATCCTAAATTCAGAACATCCAGCACCATATCAGCTCCTACGAAGAAAACTAACCTTATCACAACTGAAATCAAGACACCCCCCCAGGGATCACATTAATAGTAGCAGTCTTTTGCTTCTCACTCAGGTCAGTTAAAAAAATTAATTTAGAATCAAATGTGAGCAATATCATCATTACATCAAGAAAGGAGAAAAGTTTTAAGTAGTGGCAGCAGATCCACAAGAGTTTACATATAAAATCTTAAATGAGATATTTTGTGAACATCAAGTGTTCGAGCACATCTTGAGTTTAGAAACACTTCAGATCCATCTCTTAGAGAAGAAGAAATTCTGCCCTGAAGCTATTATAATCTGAAAATCTTGTCAAAATTAGCAATGCAGATGACATAACTATCCCAGGATTACAGAAACTAATTATGAGTAGAATAGGGAATACAATCTCACAGCATTAATTCACAGCCAGAATTCTCCTTGCAAAACTACACAAAATAAATCAGATCTGTCCCACTGATTCCATTGTGCTGTGGCCAACTTTCAAAACAGAAAAGAGGTAATAGGTAAGTAATGATAGGCCAATAACAGTAATAGGCAAGCAAGCATCATAAACTACAGTTTGGGGGAAAAAAAAGCAAAAAGAAACAAACACAAAACTAACCAGAACAAGTCTTATTCAACAGGTGCAAAAATATTGGACTCCACACATTTAAATAATCTTCCAGTAATTAAAAAAAAAAGTCATGATGCTTAAGTGTAGAACAATAATAACTTACCAGAGTTTTCTTTCAGCTGGCTTATTGAAGCATCCTTTTGGTAGGTACAACATTTCCTACTTCAATGAATTCAAGGGCACAAATCAAGACTTAGCTAAGTAATAATTTTGAACAGTTATAGTCTCAAAAAAACAAGTCAACATATAGCTTAGAGTATGCCACTCCTGCATGACTTTTTTTTAATCCTCATAAAACATACTTCCTCTAGATTCTTCTAAGAGTTACATAGCCAGATCCCTAAATATCAACAATAACTTCTTTTTCCACCTCCCACTTTCTAAGGCCTGGTATTTATCTCATTACCTGATAATTAAATGAGGTACAGATGAAACTCAATTGAAGAAGCTCTCTTAAAGGGGTCAGAATACCTTACATAATAGATCAAAACTCGCAACAAAGTACAAGAAAGAATATAAAAAACAAACAAAAAAAGAGTAAGGAAGAAAGAAAAAGGTGATTAAAATGACAGAAGTAATTTAAAGTAGAGTGTGGATCTAGATGGTGTTGTTAAAAGGAGCTCACATCTTCTGTGTTATGTAGCAGTATAGAGGGAGATGTGTGCCTATTGCTCTAAAATAGTGCTCTGCATAATATCAAGTTCGCTTGAAACAGGGTTGCTCATATATGTAATTATGCTCACAGAGAAGTTAACGTTCAGTGAATCAGTAAATGCGAGGTATTTTTCAATGAAATTTAATTCTTAGATAAAGTACTTCATGCTTGTCATTAAGAGAGGTGAACTTAAGGAACTGTGCTGATTATTAGGGCTTTTTCAACACTTGAAATATCTTTGAAATTAATTTCCTTTAATTATTTAACAGGTATTAGTATTTCTTTAACCCAAAACCAAGAACTGTGACTCAGCTCATTCTCCTCCATGGCCTATTCTACAGTAACAATGCGCATTAGGGCTTTAGCATTATTGTAAAATAAAACATTATAAATAATAATACATTCCCATTTTTACTGTTTGCATTATATGAGGTACTTGTGCTGAGTACAAGTCACAATGCACTGGGTCCATATTTGGTCAAATAAACATATAAATCCTTTTAATGTGCAGTTACTGCCTTCACATATACTTGTTAATGTGGCTTTTAATTGGGCTTTCTGAAACGTCAGTTGTAGTAAAATATATCTCATTTGCCTCCAAGAGCAGATGAAAATGAATACTGAAGCACGTTAGAAGCAGAGTAACTATCTGAAGAAAGTTGGTCCTAGGAATATGGTTCTCTCATCTAGTGATGTACCATTAGAGTTAGAAAGATATTTTGAAGCTGGAATGGTGAACTGAGAACCTTAGTAGTGGAGAGCATTTTCACTGACTTGCAATTAAGTTATATTTTTCTTACTTCACCCTCAATACTGTTGATATGACAAAACGTATGAGAGATACTTTTACCATATTAAGTCATTGTAATATAACAAAGAAACATGTCATATCTGGTTTAGTTTTGTACTGATTTTTTCACCCACAGGCTAGCAAGTAAAGTATATGAGGTGATGTCTGTCAATATGTGAGAATTTGTAATCAATGCAAACATGCTGACTACGGTCCTATGTCACGTGTATTCAAATAGTTAAGTGCCTACAGGACAGGACTGTAAGGAAATCAATGAGTATCAATACTTCATGGTGGAGAGATGATGATGGAGCAAATCTCTTCCCCATGGTACCTATTACAAAACAAGAGGCAGTTGGTACAAACTGAAACACAAAATACTCTGCATAAACATAAGAAAAAACCTTCTAACTGTAAAGTTGATTGAACATTGGCATGGGTTGCCCAGAGAGGTTGGAGAATATCCATCCTCAAAAATATTCAAAACTATACTAGAATGCAGCTGTGAGAATGCATCACTAGTTGTCATTGAGTGCCTCCCAACCTGAGCCATTGTGATTATTAATACCTTCTCTGTTCTGGCCTGTTTTTCTTTTCAATAGGTAAATCTGTTCACTGGAAAAAAATTAGTGTTGCAAGAACAGTGCTTTATAGCATCCACAGAGTGTCGATATGCTTGTGTCTTCTGGGGTATCTGCAAAAATTCTAATTTGAAGTTCACATTATGTAGCCAAACAGTGCAAGAATTACTTTGCTGTTTGATGAATATTGTTTCACTCCCAGTAATAGTAGCTTTCTTGGTACTGAAGTGATGGGGAAAATATTCCCATCCTATTGTATCATAAAAAATGAGGACAACCTATAGGGAAGTAAGGAAACATTTATAATGTGTGAACACTGAGAAATTCTCAGACAGTTTTGACAGTCATCATATAAAGGCTAAAATGTCCATCATCTTGGCAACACAGTCAAGCTTCACAAGTTAAAAAAAAAAATGTTATCACTTAGGGAAGTTTCTGTGGCTCCTAAGAACTGTATAACCTCTGTAAATTTCAAACCACTTCAATCTAATTTGATTTTAATTTACCATCATTGAGTAGACTAATAATACTGCAGTTTAAATTCATAGGCAAATATCAATGTTCTGTATAGATATAGGCTGGCATAACACTATCAAAATTAGAAAGTATTCTTCTACTGATATACTAATAATGTATTTCAGTTCTATTTTTCCTTTGAAGATATATACACA
>PPHD01019677.1:0-13093 GCA_002909625.1 Bambusicola thoracicus
TCTTAAACTAAAAAGAATGTTAGCAGGTAGTAAACTTACCTGAGGGCAACATAAACAAAAAGATGAAAAAGAACAACAGAAGGAATGATGAATACACTTCAGAAGAATGAAAGATTAACTTTAGTATAACAAGGTGCTTAGATGGGAATCTGAAAGGATTGGGAATTTTATTTATGGTACAGAATTTAGTTGAAGTGCAGTGCAGGCAAAGGCAACTGGTGTGAAAACAGCCCCACAGCTTAGAGTTATACATGTTTAATGGATCACTTACAGAATGCCTGTCATTATGGCCTTGCTTCAAACTGGCCTAAGTAGATTAGTTTAGAAAGTCCACAAAACAAAACATTCTCCAATTAATTTTGGTTTTCAGAGGCAAAATTTCAGGTCATTTATTTTAGATTTAGGAGTTCTATATCTAGAGAAGAAAGGATTAAAACTTATTTCCACCAAACATTTTAGCATTTGAAATCCCATTCTGGCTGCCCTGGCTACCCTGACCAAAACGTCTCGTGGCAACATCAGTGGAGGATGTAAATACAGCAGCTTCTAAGGCATCAGAAAAAAAAAAAAAACCTCAAGGGAAACAGCATTCAGCAAAAATTGAACTTCTGCAGCTGTTTGGCACTTCTTTAATGATCTATTTTACTTGTATCTCATTTCAACACTAAACTTTTTGTTGTGTTCCATTCAAGCGTGGCAGGCACAATTCAAATGTGCCAAAAAGCAGGTCAGTTCTGTTACAACTATTTTTTTCCCCCAACCAAAGCTGACTCAGTGCCACACACAGGGCCTAACTCTATCTCCTTCGCTTCAATAACAATTACTTTACCCCAAAGGTCTCAGGAGGGTTGCCCAAGGGAATGAAGCTCTAAATAAAAGGCTAGATTCTCTGCAAGAGGTAATGACATGACTTCCTACAAGAAAATTGAAAAGGGAGCCTTGAAATGGAGACTGAAGGGAAAGTGCTTCTACTGGAAACCACAGTGGATGGGCATAACAACAATTGCCAAGGAAATTATTACAAAGCGTAATAGTTCCAAAAGTAACATTGATCTGGAAAGTGATAGATTAAGACCATTAGCCAATGAGTCTGTTGGTATGAGCACACAGAGAGGATCCTGAAATTTTTATAGCAAAGCAGCTTCCTGTACCCTTTAATACTCAATAACAGACAACGCAAGCAAATCACCACTTCACAAAATCAAGGAATATAGGCAGGCATAGGCTGGTAATATTTACCTGTGAAAGATTGTTCGCACCATCTCTAGCACTAAGCCAAGGGTACTTCCATGACAGACATGACAAAAAATGATTGCTGCCCCAAAGAACACACAGTTTAAGCTGGAGCTAAGGGAAATGCTACCAATGCAGTGTACACTTTCTCGTCTTCCTACACAGTACTAATGCAGAAAGAATATTTTACTCTGTGGGGGAAAGATAATTTCAAGACAATAGTTTTGGCAAGAAAGAAATGGCAGCTGAAAGAAGTGTACTGTTGGGCAGTAGATTTCCTTCAAGTTTCTCTTGCTGTATATATTCTAGGCAAGGATGAAAGAAAGAGGGACAGCTAGTCACTGAAAATGAGACTCAATGTGAAAAGTGCCTCAAATGAAAGCATGAAAATCTCTCTAGAGCGAGCACAACATATTGCCACTAATAAGAGGAACTAACCAGGAGTAGCTGTAATAGAAATGTCAGGATGCAGTTTCATTCAAAAACCTGCAGTGTCCCATCAAGCATTCAGTCATGAGGTGACATGAGATTAAAACTTCATCAAAATCCATGTGAAATGTCAAGTGGAAGTAGAAGTTGTTGTAACTGGATCATGTTGCTTTTCGGTCTACTGTAATGACATCTTGGAACCAGAAAAAATGTAGAAAAGCTGGAGTAACAAAATTCTGTTTTCACAACCAAGTCTATAGAAACAGAATCAATTAAGATAAATCTATTCTTTCTCACTCTTATGACACTACTCTCTATAGATAGGATATCCAGTATAAGCAAAACAGTGACATTTTAATAAATAAATATTACCTAAACAGAAAGTCATAACTTTCTGAAATCTAGTGGATTAGTTGTATTTGTATGCATATGAGAATATAATAATAACTTAATATGTGGAGAGAAGCACACATTAATCTATGAAGTTATTAAACATGAAAATCTGAAACAACAAAAGAACTTCAGATGGAAGGTAAATGCTAGATCTGAAAATTTCTGAAATGCTGTGCACAAACTAAACAACTAATACTAAGACTATTTGTGAACATATTAGTAACAATTAATTTACTGAAAATTAAAATACAGTCCTTTCATTGTTTTTAAAGGGTGCTCCATTAATTTTTGAAGACAAATTTCTTTTGTGAAGGCAAATGCTCTACAGGCAAATAGATGCTACTGAGACTTCTTATAAATATTTTAAAATACTCATTAAAAAAAATCAGTTTTAACAACAATTTGGTGCTAACCACTGCAGAGGAGGTCTGTCACTGACCCCAACAGATGAAAATCTCACAAAATCTAGGTTAAGTATAGACACTTCCTTATATATTTTGACTAGAGCTATGAAGGTATCCCTTCCTTTCTGCACACAGAAGTAGTTTGTCAGTCACAGAACATCCAGAAATGGAAGGGACCCATAAGGATCATCAAGTCCAATTCCTAATTTTAGATTAAAACATTTCCAAATTGAATTAGATAAAATATCTTACATAAGCAGAGGGAAATGTGTCCACCCTGTATTTTTAATGCAAAAAGACAAAGACAATCCATGTCGTAGATTCGATTTGTTAGGAATGACAAGGGTTACTTTTGGTAGATTGAGTAGACATGAGAACTGCTATGTCTTCTGGAGAACCCTGAGGGCTACACAACAGCAGGTATTGGCTGCTATCACAATGGTGCACCAGTGGCAGTATCGTACCAATGGAGATTCCTTGATCCCAATTCATAAACTTATTCATCAACTGAAGAGCCAAGGAATAATCAGAAAAACCCGTTCACCCTTTAATAGTCTCGCATGACCAGTGTGAAAGTCCAACAGAGAGTGGAGGCTAGCAGTGGATTACTGTGGTCTAAATTAAGACACACCATCTGGAATTGACTGCCCCAGGAGTGGAAACACAACCCTACCATTTACCATGGGATGATCCAGACTGCACTGGAAGAAGGGGAAGATCTGGAACACCTGCAGTACATTGATGATATCATCATGTGGGACAACACAGCACAAGAAGTTTCTGAGAAAGGGAAGAAAACAGTCCGAATCGTTCTGAAAGTCGGTTTTGCCATAAAACAAAGTGAGGTCAAATCCACCCAAGGACCTGCAGAGGAGATCCAGTTTTTAAGAATAAAATGCTAGATGGATGTCCTCACTTTCTAATGAATATGATCAACAAAATAACAGCTGTGTCTCTACTAATTACAAAAAGGAAACATAAGCTTGTTTTGAGTTTTTGGAGGATACATACACCAAATTAAAGCAACATAAGTCAACATAAGCTGAAAGCTAGTGGATGAGTAAGACACCACTACATCAGAGTCTGAGTTTAAAGCCACTTTTGTGCAAATGTCAACAAACTAAATGAGAAAGTTGCTTACTTGGAACAGCCTGAAAGACAAAGAGCAGAGAATAACTCTTTCCATTGGCAGAACTCAGGATGTCCACACTCAGATCAGTGTGGACAACTCAACAACTTGAGACAACAACTCAAAGACTTGCTATCTGAATATCTTGTTTTTTTAGATAATCTTTTGGAAGACATTGATCTTTTACTGTCTTCATTAAATTCACTAAGTGTTTTTGTATTAAATGGAAAAGTATCATCAGATTGCAGACAATAATTTAGACTGAGAGTCAAGTAATTAAGGTCCATTCCCCTATCTGGCCAACAGTCAACAATTGGATCCAATTCCTTCAAAGCGTAAGGAAAGAAGACATAGTGACTATTTGAATTACTGGATGTTTGTAGAAACAGTGAAAGGACAAAACTTTGTCAGATAGGCACTTGTGAGATGAATTGGCCAAGAGAACATGAAGTATTATTTAGCAATAGGATTCAAAGTAAAATATTCTAGAGAAAAGTATGATAAATAGATTGGAGAAAATCCTTTTTAGTCTGTTTTTTCCACCAGATTTGCTAATGGCTGCAGGCACCTCAACATCATGTGTTTTTGCGGCAACCTTGAATGAAGACGAACCAGAGGTAATACTTGTAATCCACGTATTTCAGGTTATACTAATTTGTAAACACCCTGGAGGAAAGCATTTTCTGAACTACCTCTGATATCAACTGTTTCAAGAAGCACACTAATTTTTCATTTTTCAGAGCTGGACCACTACATATTATTTATGAGTGACTGCTCCTATGGATAATGGTAGCATAGAAAAAATCCCTTCCACAGTTTACTAAACCTAGAAACTATTGGCGAATTCTCATGTTTTTCACCTTGTAAAATGAGAATAGTGAAACTAACTTGAAAAGACATGACAGGGAGTGTAGTGGGAGATATGACAGATGATGTCAAAGCACAAGTAGCATAAAGGAGGTGAATGAGGAACAATTACGCACTTTCTTTTAATACAAAAATGAGAGAACATTAAATGAAATAACAGAAACAATTTCCCAAACAAACACTGGAAATAATTTTTCAGAAAGTATGTGGTTAAGCTTTGAAAGTTCTTTCTACAAGTACTGTGAATAGTTAACTTCACATGGATTCAAAAGGCAACGAAACAAGAAATACAAGAAAGAAACATGGAAGGCCACTGAATAGAAAAGTATGACCTTTGTTTCAAGAGGTACTTGAACTAAAAGAGTGGGAGAGATTTTGGAGATATTTCAGTCCTGTTTCTTGTACTCTTTCCTTTGTTAACTTCCCCATTTAACCTGTTTATAAGCTGGGACAACCAGATTTACTGCCAGTCTATGTGCCCTCCAGGCGTTAAATGTTTATTCAGTCCCACAGTCTATTTCCCAAAGGAGTAAAATCTGCAGCAAGTCTCACACGGAATAAATGCAGAACAAATCAAGCATCTAGAGTAGTGACCTTTGCCAAGGTACAGACAAACATCACATTTTGACATGTAGGAGACTCTCTGCTCAAAATCCAGTCTTGTGGTCACTGCAAGCAGTTGTAAAAAATTCAGAACAGCTTCAACTTGTAATCTTTCTCAACGTTATTTTTAAAAGGGATTCCTTTCAGAATGGGAAGCTAGATGGAGAAACTCCGGCACGATAGCCAGTAGAGAGGGCATAACGTTTTGCCCTCTTATCTGTCCCTCTAGTATTTGTCAACTGTGTTATGATCAGGAAGGGGGGAATGTACAAATGGGTGCCTAGAGCAGATCACACAATCTGCCTCTGAACAGAAAGAAGTCAGAAATAAGTTACAATCTTCAAGCATTAAGTGGGCACTGAAAATTGGCTTTGAAGATGGAATGAGTGATTTCTTCATCTTGATCTTTATTTTAGAACTGTATTTTGACAAAATAGATTATGATGTGGAATCCATGCAAAGGAATCTGAATACAAGTTCTATCAAGGTCCCAGGATAATAAATTAATGATGGTCTTTCCAATTTCACTACTTTTTCAAAAGCCAGAAGATATTCAATCCTTTGCAGGTAAGCATGCCAACATGCAGGCTGTGTATTCTTATGATTCATGTTTGCAAAATAGTTCCACACTCCTCTTTCCATTAATTTAGCACTTTCTAGCATTCTCCCTTTTCTCCTCAGATACTGTGTTCTTAACACTGTTTTGCTTCTAACAGGAAGAAACCATAACAAAGGAACAGTTAAGGAAGATTATAATAAAATTGGATGCTACAATGAGCAAGTATTTTTCAAGCACCTTTATCCTGGAGTATACAGAGAAACAGAAATGATCAGTTCTAGAATTTTTTTGTTTTTCACAGTCTAATAAAAGTGTTGGAACTTGTGACCTTACGATTCAAATAGTACCTATCACTAGACCATCAAAGAATTCAGTAACTGATGATAGTTCCTGGGCACTTCATTATAATTTCTGTAAGATAATTGTGTAAAAGAGAAAACTCTTAGTTAAAAAGATATGTAAATTTGTAAGCTACAATTTACCAATACACACGCCATATGCATGTGTGAGCGTGCACACACACACACACAGGTTCTTCACATATAGGCAATAAATATGTGGCAAACTGGTCACATTTGAGGGAAAAATGTAACTTCTAAACTCATCCTCTCTGAGTTTCATTTCAGTAGTACACCACTTGGGATGTTACCCTGACCTATTCCTTAAATAAAGGACAACTGTGAAACTATCAGAACAGCATTTTTTAATGCCCGGTTTTATATTCTGAAAGGTTTACTGTGTTTTACTTAATCCTTAAGTTGCATATTCATTGCTATATTTTCCTCTAACTGCTGTCACTTATATTGTCATGCAGAAGGGCAAATCAGGGTCAGTTTATGTAAGCGGCATCAATCCAAAAAACTTCATCAGTCTTTATTTCAAGGCATTATGCAAAGAAAACTGACATTAAGAGAGCCTTAACTGACAGCAAATGAAATCAATCAGCAAATCACTAAGCCATAATAAACTCACTCAAGTTGTAGATAACCCTTCCTTTTCCAGGTCTTTAACTACAAGGACCAAATGCAGTACCTGGGCAGAAAAGTCCCCCTTAATTCCAACACAAAATGCCAGCACTAATACAGAGCATTATTTTATAAATATTTTGTTCTGTAAGCTATCAGTAAAAATGACAAATGTGTACAGCGATGTTCTATAAGGATGGAATAATAAACAGTTAATTGAAAAAGACTAAACAAATACTCAGCCTTTGAAGATTTTTTTTTTTGTTTAAATGTAATTAATACAAAAAGTTTTGATTCTGTTTCTGCAACGAAGATATTTGTGTCATAAAGTCTAATGCTTTATTAAATCCTATTGCACAGGCTCACTTGCTTACTACTTGGTAGCTTTTTAAATTAAAACAAGCACACACAAAAAAAGCAAGGTTCCAGATAATTCCAAATCTCTGATAACATTCACTTCATGAATTCTTTTTGCAACCCGTATGATCATCAGCAGTTTAACAGCTGTGTTTCCAAATGGGCTTATCTGCATTACAACAGTACACACTGCAGACAGTATCAAACAGCATAGTGACATCCAGACTACGGAGTGGTTATCTGATAAAATCACTCCTTTTCTGAAGATATTGTGCAGAGATTGTTCCACAAATTTATGAGAAAAACTGACTAACAAAGAAAGTGCTGCACTAACTATATTTGTTATTTTTTGTTACTGGATGCTGTTTCATTTTTGTAGTTCCAGCAGAGTCTGCTCTCATTCACAAAGGCATCTTTGGACACATACTGACCTCACCACATCTACTGAGTGAACCTCCTTACATATCTACACAGATCATTCTTAAGAGATTACCCACATGCCACAGATACGAATGTATGAAAAATTCAAAGTAGACAAAAGCATAATTGCTTCAGAGGGTCAAGAAAGAAATTTCTCCATTAAGAAAGGTTACTGAAAGGTTAAATGATTATATACTAACTTTGGAATTGAAGATAATCAGCAGCAGAACTTGACTAAAAAGATATCATAAAACTAATGTTTACAAAAAAGGCTGGGCAAAAGTTTCATAGACATAAAGAGGCAGCTTTCAGTATTTAATTAATTGGTGATTACAGATACTGACTTCGATATTTGCTCTCATTAACTGTCAAAGATTTAACAGGGTGCAATCATTATCACCTACTACAAGGCTTTCCAACAAGGATTCTTCATATATTCTCTATTCATTTCTTAGAATGAAGAAAGGCAAGGTGAGAAATAAAAAAAATGAAACTTTGATGAGAAAGTAAGGGAAACAGGCTAATGTTAAGGAGAGGAAAACCTGAAGAAAAAGGAGAGAGAGATTAAATGCACACTGAGGGCAGGGAGTGAAAGACTGCAAAAAGAAATCCTGTGGAGAGAGGAGGAAACTGGGAACACAGATATCCACAAAAAGGAGAAGTGGTGTGAAAATCAACTAATAAAAGCCAGATTTTCAGCATCATTAGTACTTTGAGGAAGCCTCACCTATTTACGTTTTAAGTTGCATAGGGCTAACATATGTTAATGATATGCTTTAACAATAAACACAGTAATATAAACAATAACAAATACAGACCTACAAACCTTGAAAACTTGCTTCCTGAAAGTCTGCCTCATTCAGTAAGAATACTATCAGAACCAGACATTGCCAAAGGGAAGCTTCCAAGGACCAATAAAGGATATCTGGTGGTCGAGGCCTACTACAGGCCACTTGATCAAGAGGGGGGACTGTTGACAAGGCCCTCTTGCTTCAACTGTAAGAAGTGTCTTGCTTGTAGGCTCTTATCCTGATGGGGAATGTCAACCACTGAAATGTCTGCTGGGAAGACCATATGGCAGACTACAAGCAATTTTGGAGACTCCTCGAATGCACTGAGGATAACTTCCTGGTCCAGGTATTAGACATACTAACCAGAGGAGAAGTCTTACTGAACCTGGTGCTCACCAGTGCAGTGGAGCTCATTTAAGAAGTTGAGATTGGAGGTAATCTGGGCTGTAGTGACAGTAACTTGGCAAAATTTGTGATCTTGAGAAGATGGACCTGACAAAAACTAAGTCAGGACCCTGAACTTCAGACAATGAAATTCTGGCTGTTTAAGGAATTGTTGAGAAATTGTCCTTAAGGACATAGGAATAGAAGAGAGTTCTTAAGGATACCTTTCAGAGAGGATAAGAGCTATCCATCCCTCAGTATAAGAAAACATGCACAGGCAAGAAACTGGCATAGCTGAACAAGTATCTGCTGGGCAAAGTGAAGGAAGGAAAGCAAGGAAATGTACAGGCAAAGGCAGCAGGAGGTATGCAGCCTAGGAATAATGCAGGGATGTTGTCTGGATGTGCAGAGAGGGGATCAGGAAAGATTCTACAGGTACACTGATCAGACAAAAAAGGCCAAGGAGAGTGTACCTCATCTGATCAATGAGAAGAGAGAACTGGCTTCAAACAACATGGGGAGGTCTGAGGTATTCAACAAGATCTTTGCCTCAGTCTTCACTGACAGTCAGATTTCCTCCTCATGCTTCTCACATTCCCGAGTCTCTAGGTTAGGGCTGAGGGAGTAAACTTCCTCCCACTGTAAGAGAAAAGCAATTTGGAGACAAACTCACAAGACTGAAGTAGAAGTCTATGGGGCTTGATGACACACATCCCAGGACTTGAAGCCTGCTGATACGGTTTCTAAGGCATTCTCCATTGTATCTGAAAAGTAATGGCTGTCAGATGAAATCCTTAGCGACTGAAAAAAGGGAACAATCACTCCCATTTTTAAGAAAGAGAGAAAGGAAGACCTCAGAAAAAAACAGACCAGTGAGCCTCACCCTGTACCTGGGAAGATCATGGAACTGATCCTTCTGGAAACTATGTTAAGGCACATGAGAGACAAGGAGGTGATCTGAGACAGTCAGCACAGTTTCACCAAGTACAGTTTGTGCCTGACTAATCTGGTGGCCTTCTACAATGGAGTTGACAGCATCAGGGGTCAAAGGAAGAATAACTGATGTCATCTACCTAGACTTGTGCAAGGCCTTTGACACAGACCCAAATCACATCCTTAGATGAGAGATATGAATTTGAAAGCAGTCTACTTGGTAGATAAAGAATTGGTTGGAAGGCCATAGCCAGAGCACTGTAGTAATGGCTCTGTGTCTAGGTGGAGGCTGGTGAGAGGTAGTTTCCCCCAGGGCTCCATCTTGGGTGTGGAACTATTTAATACCTTTAATAAAGACACAGATGATAGTATTGAGTGCACTCACTGCAAGTTTGCGGGTTACAGCAATCTGAGCAGTGCAGTTGATTTAGCTCAAGGAAGAATTGCCATCCAAAGAGACCTTGACAAAGTTGAAATGTGTGATCCTAACGAGGTTCAACAAAGCCAAGAGCAAGCTGTTGCACTTGGTTCAGGGCAATCCCAGAAATATATATAGACTGGGAAAAGAACTCCTTGAAAGTAGACTGAGAAGGACTTGGAATCCTGCTAGATGAAACAAACATGAGCCAGCCGTTTGTGTGCTTGTACCCTGAGCTGCATCAAAAGAGAGATGGCCAGCAGGGTAAGTGAGATACTGTTCCTCTTTCCTCTGCCCTCATGATGCCCCATCTGAAGTACTGCATCCAGTTCTGCGACCCCAAGAACAAGAAAATTGTGGAACTTTTGGAGTAGGTCCTGAGGAGGGCCATGAGAATGATCAGAAGATTGGAGTACCTCTCCTATGAAGAAAGGCTGAAGGAGCTGGGTTTTTCAGTGTGGAGAAGACAAGGTTCCAGGGACACCTCACTGCAGCCTTCCGATACTTTCAGGGAGCTAATAAGCAGGAGGGAAATCAACTCTTTACATGTTCTGATAGTGACATGTACATATAAATACACTACATTTGAAAAGGTTTATTTTATGCAAAGTATTAAGAAGTGAAAAAATAAAAAAATAAAAGAGAGAGAAAAGAAAAAATGAAGGGAAAAAAAGCTCCAAAACAGAATTACAGGATTTAAAATATGAACATTCTGTTTTCAAGCCACTGCACAATTAATTCACGCCATTAAGCCCTCCTACCAGAGCTATATTTAATGTTTGGAAGATTTTCTCTATGCAGATGATAAAATCTGATGACAGAATTGTAATGATACCTTTGAAACCACTTGCTTCCTCAATTTGGCAAGAAATATTTTATTGACAAGAAGTAAACAGAAGAATGAAAAAGTGTTTTTTATTTTGAAAAAAAAATAAAAATCAGAATTATGTATTACCTTTTACCTTCAAATCTATCAGACATAAATCTAAAATTAATGAACAAGTGAAAATCTTACAAATTGAGATGTTCCTAACACTTAAAACTACATTTACATTTGCCCAAATAATTAGAAGACCTATAACCCAATCAGACAAGGCATTACTAAATCATACCCGAATATAAAATTTACATATAATAAATGGTAAGAACACATCCTTCATAAACTTATAATGATTATATGCTAATACTGAAGATAGATCAGTGTTTGACTATATTACTACCACCCCTATAAGCTTTGGTGTTATTACTACACTTTTCATTTCAACATACCTCCAAACACCCGAGGAACTGAAAGAAGAAATCTCACGTGGACTTCCTCAACCTGTATGAACAGTCTACACATGCTGAAGGCAGAGGGAGAGGACAGGGAGAGAGAGGGGAGCCAAGGAGGGAGCAGAAAGGAGACAGGGAGAGGGAAATGGAGGGACAAGGCTGGGTACCAGGGGGAAAGCAAATGAGACAGAGGTAGGAAGGAAGGCACAGGTAGGAGAGACGGGCAGAAGCTGAGGCAGGGACCTAGATGGAGTAACAGGCAGAAGCAGAGGGAGGCAGCAAGGAGGGAGGGAGGGGGAGGAAGGGAGGCAGCAGGCTCAAGAAGCAGGGAGGGAGTGGGAGGAAGACCATGCATGCAGCAGGAACAGGTGTGTGGTGAGAGGCAAACACAAAAGAGGGAGACAGAGACGGACGCAGGCAGAGAGAAGATAACTTATCCATCTCAAATGCACTTGAAGGAGAAAAAGCAAACCACAACTATACAGTACCTATGACAAAACTAAGGGAGAGCTTAGTAATGAAAAATAATTACATTTATTCAAATCACTCATACTTTATTTTTAAAATAAAGTACAATTTTATTAAAATGCAAAGGACTTCCAACAGCCAGGTAAATTGTCAATCTCATATCTCAGGTGAAGGGCAACACATGAAGAAATGTTTTCTCATAAGAGTTACAAGTGCTGACAAGCACAGCCATAGGTACCTGCATCCCTTATATACCATAAGCCTGCCTAAGTCTCATCCTCATATCTGCTTTTATATGCATGACATAGATGCACTGAAAGTGCAAATTCTCATTAAACTCAGAAAACTCAGCTACTTGGAGTTTCTAATTCACACGAATCCTGCAAAATGGCAACATAAGTTCATCTCTGAACATCAATTCTCTTCTAAAGCAACACACAGAAGTCATATTATATCCTTCAGCAACCAGGTACTAGAGGAAGAACAAGACCTCCATGCCAAATACTGACCAAAAGCAATGACCACAAATTAAAAGACTCAGTCAGTAAAATATGCAAATGGGGACTTCTAAGGTAGAGGTCAAGGTAGTTCCCATGACACAGAAAATGACAACTCTTTCTGTAATTGTACTTCTGCAGGCAGCTACCACATATGAACATCACCAGCTGTCTGATCACACAGCCATTCACTTGCTCTTAATGGCATCTTTTGGACAAGTGGTGGATATGATTCTGATACATCTAGCTAGTTTCTATTTGTCATTGTTTTTAATTATCAATGCCAGGATTAATTTTAAGTTTCACATACAATTTAACTTACTGTCTTCATGGAAATACTCAGGCATGGCCAGCACAGAATACGTTCTCCTTTTGTTTGTTTCAGTGGCTCAAAGGTAACACTTTACTTTGCACTTTCAAACTTAGCTAACTAACAAACAGTACATCTTCATGTCATAGTATCCTTCACAGTAATTAAATATCAGATGAGGGTATTTTAGAACTATAGCCTTAACATCACTTTATTCCTGAAGATACTGCACCTTTTCCATTACTTATCCATCTCAAGCCACACTTTCAAACTATTATAGTAATTCTTATTACAGCTTCCAAGAATTTAACGAATACCTATAAATTAAGTCACACTTATTACTAGCCATGCATTTCAGTCCTTACATGGGGTTTTAGAAGACATTTAGTGCAAGGACATTATTGTTGAAT
This sequence comes from Bambusicola thoracicus, assembly GCA_002909625.1. Taxonomy (NCBI): domain Eukaryota; kingdom Metazoa; phylum Chordata; class Aves; order Galliformes; family Phasianidae; genus Bambusicola; species Bambusicola thoracicus. Next base: position 12,843 of record PPHD01019677.1, read on the forward strand.
AACTTACATTTTGATTAATTATCTAATTCTGCAATTCAATAAAGTGCGTGCTTTGGACAAAATTCAGAGTTTTGTTTCCCAAGCATTTCACGGCCCAAAGGTCTATCACTGGAGTGCATGACACATTCTTTACAAGACATGAGCCCCTTCCTACGCAGGGATTTCTTTTGTCTGCGTCTTTGATCAGCCCTGTGAGTAGTAATGGTATTTGGAATGTTACATTCATTCACCGGGGGGGGGGGGGGGGGGAA
>PPHD01019678.1:2276-13984 GCA_002909625.1 Bambusicola thoracicus
CAAAGATAGTTTAATAGTCAGGAAATTGCTCTGGAATTTTTTTGTTGCCTGGTGGGAAATTTAATGGAACACTTATTTTTTCAGGGCAGTATCACCAGTGCATCTAACTTTGATCTATCGACAAGAGAAATTTAGGCAGTAAGAAGTTTGCAGATGCTTTTCCTGGCTATTAGATCTGACTACTAGATTTTACTTCGTCAGCAAACACAAGGGCTGTTTTTCCAAGGGCCTTTCTTCTACAAACGAGGAATCTGAAAGAAAAATGCTCTTTCACAAACAGGAGAGCTTATGGACATCTTAATGTGACTGTGCTATCTTCTGCTTAAATTATTGTTTCTTCTGTGTTCCTGAGGAACAATCCCAGGCAGCGTTCTGCCCCACCGTGTCCAAAGCAGGGGGCCCAGAGGTCAGTCCACCTATGTCCCTTCCAGACTGCTTTTGCCTCCTGGCCTAAAAGTTCAGAGAGCACAGCCTTGTATCTAAAGCTTCAGCTCTGTCACTGACTGTTCCCTAACCTTTTCTTTCTCTCTCTCTCATCCTGTAACTGAGTGGGGAAAAAAAAATGAAATGAATAAAGAAGTTCAATTGACAGTAAAGTTTGCCATGGGGGCTGAAGGAGGGAGAAGTAGAAGAAACAGAGCCTTTCCTGCAGGGATCTCAGTGTCCCTGAATGTGAGAGTCAGGATTTCAACCCAGATAATTTTAGACACTTCACTGAAATGTCAAAGTTACTTGCAGTGGTATCTTGTGCTTTTTCCACGGTAAGTGGAGTAAGAGAGGCATGACCAACGGGCAATTCAGCCCACCTAGGATTGAGATTCCATTCCCAGTAATTGTTGTGTAATTTAGGCATGAAGGCAGCTGGAATTAGTGCAGGGTACCCAATTCAGAGTGCCATCCATGTTCCTAGGTGCCTTGTAAAAGACCCTTTGTGTCAAGCAGAATAGCCTTACTGGTGCCAGGAGGGTGGATGGACTCTTCTAACCGCCTAATTCTTCTGGTTGGGAGCCTTGGGCAGAAATGTATTTGGAGTCAATCTGTTTTAGGGCGCAATCACTTTTCTTTGTAAATGGTACTGGCATCTATTGGCTCTTCCATTGTCCAGAGGTTTGATGGACAGAGTAGAGTGCTGCTCAGGTTTTACATAATTTTTTTGGTAATATTTGGGCTTCCTGTTAAATGTTGAGATCTAAAAATTGACTTTTGTGTTTAGGGTCACATTTGCTTAGTGCATTTTACCTTCAATTACTTCTGTTATTCTCTTAACACGTTTGTGCTTTTGATAATTTTTCCTCTGAGAAAAGTTGTGTGTGATCTGCCATGAGTAATTCCTGGAAGGATTTTGCCATGTGATAGTTTTGCTGATGCAAGAATATGTCATATGTTTTAACTAAAAGATTGGCTTAACCAGTAATCTTGGTTTTACTTGCATAGGAATGATATCAAATAGATAGCATGTTCCAACCAGGTGAACCATGTTTGCAACTCTCCTGAATCACTGAAGCTACATTCTGTGTTACATTCTGATCTCTGGGCTTTCATGCTTCCTCAGAAACACGCTCTCTTTCCTGCCTTTCCACGTTCCTTTCTACATAGGATTACTGCATGGATTAATTTTTCCTTTCTGTTGTGTGCTCCCATCGTCTTTTTACTCCTCTCAGTGCTCCGTCCTGCTGCTTCCCTTTGCGCAAATAATTGAATATTGTCACTAACAATCAAACAAAGAACAAAGTAAGTGGAATTATTTTGTTAGTTTTTGTAACTGAAAGTTCTGCCAGGTAAATCCCATTCATAAAATCACTCACAAAAGAACCTCCCACCAAGCTGCAAAGAATTACTGTTGATAAAATAGCTGCTGCCTTTAGTTGTTGCAAATAGCACTGGGAATCTGATGTCCAATTTTAAAAGGCTAATGCTTTTGCTTGCTGCCAGTAGAAGTTCAGGCAGGCTGCCTTCATTACCTGCGCTCTGTGCAGCCAGGTGCCAAAGCGTGTCAGGTGCAAGTGGCCAGTTCTGCTAAGGACGACCTCTGTGCCATGGAGAGGGATGAGAGCAAGCTGGCTGTGCAGGACAATGCCGACTGCAGGCAGCTTGGGGCCTCGGTCAGTGCAGAGGGGTGGGATATGTCATGGGCTTCCCTAGAGAAACTGCTCCAATTTGTCAGAGAAAAGGAGACTTTTTGCTGTTTGTAAGAGAAACGGCTGTGTCTGAAAGATGTGAGCAGAAGTGTATTTAATCTGTAAATATCCGAAGCAGTATTGTAAAATACTCAAATAACGTCTGTGTTCAGGAGTGTGAATGTAGAAAGCTTAGAGTTTGTTGATTCGTCACCACCCAAATTTGGAACAGAAATAGTGAGGGTGTGCTTTTTGTGACCATGTATCTCAAGAGATGTCACTGCTGTGACAAATCCTGCCACAGCACTGATATTCCTGTTCAGGTTGCCTTTGTCTTTAAACATACTTTGGGGACTTTCCTGCCCTGGCAGACTCCTTACTGCCACAGAAAGAATTTCTGTTTCTCACTGGGGACCTACCTTGTCGATCTCTTTTTCTGTACCATTTCAATTATCAGCATCTCAGAATCAAGGACACTCTTGTCTCATGGCATACGGTTGTGTGTTTTCCAGCCACTTCATGGTCTTTCAAATGCATTATCTGTGCATCTCTATCTGTTAAAGAAGAGAAGGTCTTTCACCTAGGAAAGGTGAAGCTGTTTCAGCATTGCATTAATAGTCCGTAATACTCCCCTTCAGTCCCATGTAATATTACTACCTCTACTAATAAAAGGAAATTTGGCATCTTAGATGGTATCCATTTAATTTACATTCACGGCAACTTCTGTGATATCACACATTTTGGCATCGCTACGTTATGTTACTTTATATGGCTAAAAACATGCAAGGAATTTTTGATGAGACCGCTTCTAGAAATTCATCTGGAATTTTATTTTGCATCTGTCCTGGTCTGGTGCCGGTGTAGATGAGTGGTATTGCAAGCACTACTCTCAGCTTGTCGGTGGTTATTTGTACCATATCCTTGAAAAAGGAAAGGCAACTAGGAAGAGAAAGTTTAGCAACTGTACTTTTGCTTTATCTCTGTTCTTCCCCTTTTCCCTATCAAGAGTCTTGGCTCTTGTGGAGTGCAAGGTTAAGTACGCTTCCTGTGATCTCATTACCCATTGCTTCAATTCTCAGTCTCTAACTAGAAAGAAGTGGGTTGTGGTTAACTGGAAAGTTGGACAGAGTCTGGTCTTTTGCTTCCCTACTGGAGGTGAAACTGTAATTGCTTCTGTTATTGTGTCGTAGAGGACAGGTGAAATAAAAAACTGAAGCAAAAGTAACAGTGGATTTCTGTTCATTTTACTTTCTCATACTGAATGAATTATCTTAAAATTATTAAGAAAAAGCAAACAGTACTTCATGTATTTGAAGTGTAGTAGATATTTTTCTTTACTTGAAATTCTATACGTGTTGATATATTGAGTAGGCAGTAAATGTGAAGTTATATATGTGCTGCCATTACTCAAAAGATTATTTGTTTCTTACGTCGAGGACAATTAATGGCAGCAGCCTGGTTAAACTTCCTGCCTCGCTGCTGATCAATAAGCACTCATTCCAGAAAGTCGTGCTTCTGAAAGGTCTGCTATTAAATAAAAAACTGGCATTTCAAAGATTGATTTTCATGCCCAATCAAAAATGTAACCATCTTAAATTTAAATCCTTTAGCATTCCTGTATTTTGTCTGCTTTTTTGTGCCAAAGCGGTACGTTTTGCGAGGCTACCAGCAAGCAGAATAGAACAGTATAAGGACCCCTTCTCGCTTTGTTTGCTTCTACCCACATTTATCCTGTCATCACCTTCTTTTTCTGGTTTCAGCCATCAGCATTTGCCACAGTTGTATAGGTAACAAACCACTTGCAGAAAGAGATTTTGAAGTCAGAAGTCAGGCGGAAACCAAAGGTTTGAATCTTTAGCCAAATGCATCACTTTCATAATTGAAGGAATATATTTGGGACTGAAGGCAGTTGTTTGCAGACAGTGAAAAACGGAATGTATGGCAACAGCACACGTAGTCAGGAGCTTATCAGCTGCAGTCGTATGCTGCCACCAGAATGAATGAATGCAGCTTCCAAACATAACTAGCAAAAACCATTGCTCTCCATGGAGCTGGCTTGTCTGAGCATAGCCTCGCACTGACTGCGGTTGATCCTGTCCTGTATTTTGCATGCAGGCTTGGGAGGTGGTTCAACAGCGGTTTGTGGAGCGTGTGAGCTCTGCTATATTCTGAGAGAGGTGAGAGATGGGTTTTCATGGTGCAGGGTGCTTGAAGATGGAAGAATATAAAATGCCTAGGCTGAATCTTAGCTAATATTTAGATATAAAGTAGATATAGTAAATAATACGTTTATTATGTTAGCAGAACTAGTTGAAATAAGAAAAACAGTTGAGTAGTTTTTAAGAAATTTGTTTCTTCAGTTGGTAGAAAAAACATGACAGCAGTCTATTAAGACTTCATAAAGTTCTGGTGCAGCAAGAAAGGAGTGTTACAATATCATTGCTTGTGGTAATAAATTTAAATGGTCTGGTTGTTATTAGAATGCTGATCAGGAAGGAAACAGAAGTCTGTCCTTTTTTCATAAAATGGTATAAAAAAGGTTACACACTTCAAAATGCAGAAAAGACAAATTAAAAGCTTAAATAACTGCAAACAGCAGGGTATGTCAGTAATGGAAGGACTTCTTAAATGACTTTGACAGCTTTTGCAGGTGCACGTACTATGTCACTTTACCTAGTGGAGCACTGAAAAAGATTTATGGTTCTCCTTTTGCAATTTATTAAGAGTTTCTTTTTTTCTTTTTCTTTCTTTGCAAAATAGTCTGGACATTCCCCTCCCTTGCAGTTGTTTTTATTGCAGCTCCTGGAGGAAAGTCACCTATTCAAAAACATGTGTTGCTTGTTGTCTCAGTGGCTAGCTTACAGAGCTGTAAACTCTGGAGAATGTTGTTATTTACAGCCAGATATTTGCCTTTCCTTGTCCTTTTTCTTTCCATATAGGGATCTGATTTACTTTGGATTAATTCTTGAATTTTTTTCTTGTATGAAGCCTAAGCATCTAATTTGATGGCAAAAATCTTTTCAGAGTCTGCCCATCAGGAGCTAGAAATTTTCTGGTTGTTTTTTTTAAAGGTTTTTTGATGTATGATATGTTGTACTCTTTATATACAATGTTCTTGCTATCACTAACTTGCTTTCATAATACTATCTGAAGATGTCCCAAGGGGTCAAATATGTGTAACTGCTATGTCTGTGCTGTTGGCTGGTTTTAAGTAATTTCATTCAGTTCCTGTTTCTCAAAGATGCAACTTTTTTTATTATTATTAAACTTGCTGACTATGCTCTTTGAAAAATTACTTCTTACGGTGGCCAATCATGGAGTTACCTTGTGGGAATTTCTTCAATTGACAGAGTTAACCCATCTGAGAATAAACAAGGGCTTGGTTTGGTTTTCTGAAAACTCTCAACATTTTTGAAGACTCTTCTTTCCTGAAAAATCTTGTCTTAATGTTAATAGAGGTAAAAGATGGCAGCATCTAATTCTGATGCAAATTTCAAGTGAAAGAGGGTTTTGCCCTCCAAAAGTCAGTTCCAGGATTAGAGCTTTAATGTAAGTGAATGTCACGTCAGTCAGAATTTTCCGGACCAGGTAGTGAATTTCCAGTCTTATAGAAGTAAACTATTTTAATTGCCTCAGTGAAGACAAACTCTAAATTTTAAGTCACTGAGGTAGCCAATTAACAGTATCAATTAAGGCAAAGTAGTTAACCTTCCTTGTAGTTATTTGCAGTAGTGTGATTGATTTGAGTAATGACGGGAATAATTCAAAGAACTCTCAGAGCCTGGAAATAACATGAATTTACAAAGGAAATTTAATTGACTACTGCTAATGAAAGGAATAGATAAAATGCTTCTACTTAACATGGTGTGGTACAACTGCAGGTAACTACCCTGGTATATAGTCACTGAAATGGCCAGTGGGCCATCTTTTAGCAATTTGCTCGCTTGACAATCTGTGCTGTATTTAATAGAATCCAGTCTTAGTTGCATTCATTAAGTGTCTTATTTCTATTTCACATTTCTATGTCTAAATGTTTTATTACGTATTTTGATTCTTTGCATTAAAATAATAGTAAAACCATTTCTGTTCAAAGTTTTCAAATTATTCCTGTTTCTTTCTGTTGTACTAGCAAATAATGAAGTACTATTTTGTCAGATAAGTCATATCTTATGGTGACTTACTTATTCAAAGCTGTTTTACCTGGTTTATCTGCAATATTTCCTAAACCTTCCCAGTTTTATATTTCATAAATAGTGCCTCAGAAAACGGTCCAAACTTCTTAATATTGCATTTGAGCACTGTTTGTTTATTCTGCTAAGTCAAACCAGAGAGTAGATTCTATAAGGTGTTTATTGGTAAAATACTTAGGTCACTCTGAAAGTAATGCCTCCTATTTATTTCCATGGGAACTACAGTGGATACAAAGAGCACAGTAGCACTATCTGATAGAGCAAATTGTCAGCTACAGAACAGCTTTTCAACATAGTCACCCACCACCAGTAGCTGTGCATTTTCACTGGCAGTGAACGAGAGTCTGCATGCCGCACTCATAACAATCTGCACCAGAGAAGATGATCCACTGTTGCAGTACATCTATAACTGCATCTCACATCCACTGTTTGGTCTCTATCAACATTCAGAAAACATTGATGATTGTCAGTGGGTGCCTTTTTTTTCCTGCATGGAGGAATTCAGTGGCACACCTCTGCTTCAGATGCCGTTCTGTCAGACTGCCCCTCTGCTGCCGTCTGTCATGTGGCGACAAAATGTGGTGGAATACTGGCAGGAAGGTTCACCCTCTACTGCCACACTACTAACATCCATCTCTAATGTTGTGAGCCAACATAATAAAATAGGAGGCATTAGTTTCAGAGCAGTCCTTGTATGTTAGAAATATTAATAGTGTGCTTGTTCCTCTGCGTTCCATCCTATATCTTTCAGTCAGTGTGAAGCTTAGTTTGGTTTCTTTCCTCGTTTTTAACATATTTATATATTTATCATATATTGTATATATTTATCAGCTGTTACTTGGTTTAGCACATTGAGCCACATTTCTTCTCTGTGGACAAAGAAGTATAGAAAGCGCTTGATCTCTTGTTGGACAAGAGAAAATGTGTCAGACTATAAAGAATATACATTGAGTCATTCCTGATAATAATGGAGAAAAAAAATATGGTATGTGTCCTGGTACATGTAGAGCACTGACATCTGTAATAGGTGACATATTGAAATCCTCACAATACAAGATCTCCGAGCTCCTTGTAGCCTGAAATTAAGGCCATATTTCCTCCCCATCAGGGACTTGCTGTAGGGTTAGGCATTTGGTGAACTGTACGATGAGATGTGGGCAGTAGCACTTCTTTATGCTTGTATATGATTCTCTTTAAAGTTAGCTAACACTGTTTTCCCTTTGCACAAATTCCATCCATATGTCTTTAAATTACGGCCAGTCTTACAAAGTTTGGAATCACTTCTGTGGATGGATTGTCTGCACAGTTAATTTTCTGTGGGTTTTGATATGAAATGATTGTAAGAGACGCACAGACCTTCTGACTGTCACTTGTGTTTCACAAATTTCTAACTTAAAAGTTCTGGTCAAGATGGAGATTTTTTTTTTCCCAAGTGTAGTAAGAATCTTCAGCCTGGTTATGTTTGCTAAATAGGAACGTGATTAAACAGGTTACTCAGTGTGGTAGTGTGTGAATTTACAGCATGTTAACTATTCTGTACAAGCTTCTCATAGGATGCTCTGAATGTACTTTAAGTAACTTTAAGTAACTTTAATTTAGAATAAGGTATCTTGCATGAAGGCATGATGCACAGCTTTCAAGCTGGCATACTGTTTACTCTATCCTTCTGTTTAACACTCCAGTATAAATACAGCTATGTAAAAAGACTCCAGCCTTCTTGCCACTTCAAAAATCCATTCTTCATGCTCAGTAGACCACATTAACTTCAGAACTTTGCAACTATTTCTGTCAGAAAGCAGTAAATCACAGCGCTTTGCCTTTATAGGAAGGGGTAGGTAGTAGGCTTGAGTGATGCTTTACATTGTATAGGCAGCCTTCTGCTAATCAAGGCTTTGCATAAATAATAATGCACTCAACAGACCATGAGCAAAAATGTTTTTCTACCTTTTTAACTGGTTACATCTGTGAATTTTTTGTTCTTTTATAACAACCTTTAGAGGACTGGATCAATATGTGCCTTTCCTCACTAGGTGCTTTGAAAGTGTTTAATGAGTGTGTTAGCAGCTAGATTCCAAATAATGCTGACGTGCATTTCGATTTTGATTTGTTTAAAAAAGACAAGAAGTGTGTAATATTAGTTTTCTATCTTCCAGACACGTTTCAACCAGCACCTCAATAACCAGAATTTTACCTTGGATGAAGATGATGATGATGATGAAATGGAGAGAACAAGCAAGTAAGAGGCCTGTTGGGATATGTGTGTATGTATGGGAGAAAGAGTAACAGCAAAGTTAAATGACAAATCTTTTTCCTTTCCAAGCTTAATTTGAGATCTTTAAGACGTCCAATAGTTTAGGAATAAATCCCCTTTCAAAAGAGAGGCAAGCTATTACACATCTTAATTATTTATGGTAGTTAGGAGAGTTTGATATAATCCTGAATCTTTACAGATTCAGAATACAAAGAGGCAGTGAAATTATGTTTGTCAGCATGGTGACCTCAGCTAACCTGGTCCTTGAGTTTTTGGCCATGGAAAGAGCTTTTTTAGAATTATTCCAAATAGACAAGGGGAAAGACTGCAGTAGTATGGAGGTGAAGTTATTGCAGTGAGTGAAAGAAAATAAGAGACAAAAGCACCACTTACCATTGCAGACAGGCAATACTTGGGTAAATCTGCTTGGGTGACAGAAGAACTGCAGTATGAGAGCCTTGCTACTAGAACAAAAGATGTGGCTAGGTCAGCTGGAGAGAGGTGTAGCAATGCTGACCTAAATATTAGGTATAGACAAGGGAAAAGTGTAGCCAAATTTGAACTAACTATCAAATTTGGAGGGAAGGTTTGGAAAGTCATGTGAAGGACAACTTAATAGGTATAGTGGTTAAGGAAGAGCAAAGAGACTAGAGAATTACTAAATGGCCACTGTTTCTGTGTAGATACTGTATGTCTATCTTCAGATAAGGTGGTTGACCTAAAAGAAAAGTGGGGCTTATATTCGTTTGAAGTGTTTGAATGTATCCTGCTACTTGCTTTCAGGAGTGTCTGTAAAAACATACTTTTTATGCTCCCAACTGATGCAAAAGATTTTGTCTTCAGGTTATCATCGGAAGACAGTGAGGAAGCTTCTGCTTGCTTTTATGATAGCGATGATTCTGGGGACACTGGAATAACTTCACAGCAACAAGGAGAAATGGACTTGCTTGGGGAGATATTGGACACGCTGAGCACACACAGCTCAGACCAAGGAAAGCTTTCAGGAGCAAAGAGCCTGGACTTCTTTAGATCGATGGATGACATCGATTACAAGACTACGGTCAGTCTCCTGGTTTCACTTGTAAGATAACCACAGTCCTTTATACTGGAATCCTGCGTTGCTGAAATCAGCAACATGCAGACCGGTCACTACTGAATAGTCCTTAGAATTGCTAGCATGTCATTCTGCTGCTGCAAAACAGCACGCCTGTGCTGGCAGCTTTGTGATGGATTTTCATGAGTCAAGATATTGGTTACACTTCAGTTTACCAAGTCATCTGGGGAACAGTTTTTTTCCCTTTTAATAGTAACCGCATACAAAACTGTGAATAATGTAATAATTTACTTAATCAGATAACTTAGTACTATATTTAGCTGTCCAATCTTGAATTCCCAGAGCTAGTTTTAGTCTGTTATGCGGTTTAGAAGGTATTTCCATTTTCACATGGCGACATTAAAGTAGTTGTATTGATACAAAGCCATTTCCATCAGAAGTCCTGGAATCCACAAGCAAACCTCTTTATGGGTCAGAGCTCTTGCCTACAACTTTCTAAACCCTTCCCGACTCACTGCCATGTTGTTAGCTGAAAAAATACCGGTGTTTTTGAATTCTGGCTTGTATCAGCTGTCCAACATTTATTTTTGCTGAAAGGAATCTGGTAGTCAGAGATTTGTCACTGGAACAACAAATTCTGACAAATGTTTAAAAAGCTTGTAAAATTTGATATTATGAATGTCACGCAGGGGTCACATTAATAAAATGCCCATTTTTGTTTGTTTAGCTAAAAGTTGGTATAATTAATTACTGAAGCAAAGAGGAAATACCATCTGGTTTTAGTTTTAGTCCACCTCCTTCTCATATTTATGATACAAACCAGCTAAGTGTCTTTGTTCACTGTCAAAACTTCTTGTGCAGAGACTGAACGGGCAGAGGATGGGGAATCTTTGTACAAAAGGTGATCACTAGGATAAAAGAGAGTGTTCTGGCATGAGTGCTTAAAAAAAAAAAACCACCAAAAAAACACAACCTTGCTCTTACATTATTTCTGGAACTGTTGCTTTGTAATATTAAAACCCAAAGGCAATCCATGATTTAGGACCCCACAAAATCCTTTACAGAATTTGTTTTAAAAGTGCTAGCGTTTCTTGTTACATTAAATATAAACACATTCTTTCTTTCAGAATAAGTCGAATGCACCTAGTGAGAGCAACCTTACCCTGCTGTGCAGCAGTGCTAATGACCAGGCAGACTGGAATCTCGGTCAGGATGACACTGTCCTCCATGGGAAACAGCTCCCTCCATCTCCAAGAAAACAAAGTTCGGGTAGCCATAGAGAGTCTCTCTCAAACCTGGAAGAGAAAAACAGTGAGAAAACCTTTATTACTGACAAGATGGACACCACTAGCGGCTGTATAGCATCCCCATCTTCAGTACCATCAAGTGACCATTTTGCTTCTCTAGAAAGTTTCAAAGTGGGCTATAAGAACGCGAAGCAGAATGAAACACTAAACAGTACCTCAGAAGATCCACTCCCAGCAAATCTTGCTCAACATCCATCCACTCTTGTCCCTTGGGAGAAAGATAGGAAAGAAGGAAATGAAACTCCAGATGAGGGAGGCCTTCTTCAGGAAGTGGTATCTTTATGTAAGCTGAGTTCTGCTTTTCACTATGGTTTAAATATTTCAAAGGATAGCTTATCCAGCAGTAGCAGTGGAAATAAAACGTAAAAGAACTATGAGAAGAGAAACTTTACTCCCATCAGATGTTTAAAGGGAGACTACTCAGGACTCCATATAACATGATAACCAAAATATGAAAAAGGAATAAGAGACTTTCACTTACAAAAAAAAACAAACAACAAAAAACAACAATTCAATTCAATATGCATCTTTTGCCATTGGGACGTTTGCTTCTATGTTTACCCAGTTCTTTTGTTGGCTGTAGTTAGGTCCACAAAATGGAACTAAATATATAAATGCACTCTTAAATCAGGTACTAGTTAGTCTCTGTGCTACAAATACAGCAGGTGTATGGTGCTTCCTAGCGTTTACGTCCTCTAAGCAGCAGGAAAGGTATCACCTAATAGGTAACCAGGTTTTGAAGGTACTGTATTAATCCCATTAAGCAGGAAATGAACCAAACAGTCTAGG
>PPHD01019680.1:0-13983 GCA_002909625.1 Bambusicola thoracicus
ACGTTGCATTCAAGAAACACTAGAAGTAGAAAAATAGTTCTGTCAACATAATACCATCATAGTATCGTGTGTTAAAAGAGTAAAAATATGTTGATGTTTTCAAATTAATTTCCAAGATTTTCGGAGAAGATAATGGTAATTGATCTACTGGCATTTGAAAAGCCACAGCTAATCAACTCAAATGGTCATATCTGATAATCATCGTGTTCCTGGCTGAGCAGTTGTCAAGTAAAGTGCATTATTTTTATTTTTTATCTGAAGGTGAAATTGTATGCTTTTTATATCTTGTGAAATCTCATTTCTCATGAAACTGCGTTTCATTTCATGGCAGTTCTTTCACATGACCTTGTCAAATCTGTGAGCAGTGACTTTTTAGAGAAAAAAATATACTAACTGCAATATAAACACATCTAAACAAAAATATTAGAATATATGATTTATGGATATTTTACTGAGGCATTTGTGATACGTATGTATGCTGTGCTGTACTTTTCTTTTTTTCCTAATCAGTGGGATTGCTTAATAATTATTCAGTGTGAGGTGCTGCAGTGGAGCCTACATGGTGCATGCTTCCTGTGTGAATTTGGCCTTAAGACCATAAAAATTCTTAAAACTCACATGCTTAACTTTAAGCACATTAACTTTTCTATTAACTTCAGTGGGATTACTTACTTATTTTATGTTAAGCACACTCATAAATCTTTGAGGCTTTGTTTTTTCTCTGCCTCAGATCTTAATCTGTAAAACAGGCACAGTGCTATGCAGGTTGTAAACTGTTACGGTCAGGAATTCCCAGCTCCGAGTCCTCTCTGGCTGTATTTATAGACAGGATCTAGCACAATAGAACTCTGAATTGCTATGGGACTACCAAGTGCTGTTTTAAGATGTCTAAATATATATGCAAATATCAAAAACAAAGCATGCTCCCAGTGAGTCTTTTATATCCCACTCTAGATACAGCTTTGCAGTTCAGCTGCCTTGCCGCTCTTTCACAGAGAGCATTGGCTTTCTTCTTGTTGTTTATGGCCACGTTTACTTACTTACCCCACTGAGAATTCCTCTTTGTGTCACCTACACATGCACATATTCTAGTTGGTAAGAAAATGTGCAGCTTACTGTTTCCATTTCTAAATTTAATTGTGGTAACTTTGTGAAGAAGCTCGCTGAAGAGCAAGCTGTTTGGTTTCCTTGCTGTCACAGAGATAACCTTTTGTCTAGTCACAGAATGAATTTGCCCTGTGAACAAGGCGAACTAAAACAAGTGTGGGGCCAGCAAATGCTGTCACACTGATACAGACTGCAGTGTGGTTTCGAAAGGCACAGGCTTTGTTCTCTGCAGCTCACCGTGAGTGGACGATAAAAACAAAATTCATGAAAGTATTTCATTAAAATGTTGTGGTGATCTTTCCCAAAGCCTTCATGGGTTCAGAAGTTCATAATGCGAGCATTGTCTATTTTACAGAACATTTTTGGTTGGATTTTTTTATGGTTAGGTTTTTTTGCTTTCTAAGTGGTGCTTGAGCTGCCTGTGCTGTAATGGAGAGACCCAGAGCCCAGCATTGTGTGGGCACACTGCTCACCAGGTCTCAGCTCAGAGGGTCAAATGGAGGGGTCCAAACAGCCAAGTGCCCCACAGGGTTCCACTCTGTGCTCCGCCAGTCACAGTGATGTACGCTCACATTGGTTTGTTCCTGAGCTCACTGAAGGCGGTGGAACTCACACAGAAACTTTCCAGGCAGCACTCCCATTCACTGCTCTGAAATTAGGTTTTGGCCCAGTTCATTTAAGTCGCTCATTTTATCCATTGCCATCCATGACATATCAAGCACCTTCTTGCACTACATCTGCGTGCAGATTAATGCATTACACTTTTCTGTAGTTGTGTCCTCTACCATTCTTCTCTTTTGTAATACAAGCAGAGAAAACATCTGAAAAAGTCTGTCACTCTGAAGTGTTAATGCCATACTTCTTTTTATTTGAAAGATTAAACTCTTAAAATCACATTTTCAGGAGGTGCAAGCCGGCCTGTAAGCCTTTGTTGCCTTTGCATAGAACAAATGTATGTGAGCCCTCTGCATCCAGATTTTCAGGAAGTTATAGGTTTCTCAGAGATACAGAGGATGTTTGTGGCTTAAAATTCCCTTTCTGATCTATGTGATTTTTATAGAAACACTCTTCTGGCTTCCTTTTAATAACACAGCATGGGCCTTGAGCCCTTTATAGTCAATGCCAGATCAGAGTGATGAGAATAAGCTGTTAGAGGAAGGAAGGGTTTCTGTAACATAATGGCTGTTGCAGCAGCTCTCAATATCTGACAGTGTTCTCAGAAGAGGAGAAAGTAAGGGGAGGAAGGAAGACGAGAGCAGATAAAGGATGTGAGAGCATGAACTTGTAGAAAAAGAGGCTGAATAAGGAAATGCTAGCCATGTGTACAGATGAATATCTTGTTTCAGATACTGAAGAATTAGGTATATGAGTTCCTTGAAGTGGATGGATAATTGACCAGACAACACCTAAAGGAGGTAGCGTTGAAGTAAGAAATAGAAGCAAGCTGTACACATCTGTATTCTAATACTCGTGTTAGAAATATGACCTCCGGTCCCCTAAAAGTGATAAAGCATAAGAATTTACATACCTTAAACCAGGGACCATTTTTCCTGTTTTTCTCTGGTATGCTGTCTCTAATTCATTTTGCCAGCCTGGCTCATCCAGCTTCGATAACTGTAGTTGTCATTATTATCTTGAGGTTATGAAATGCGCAGGTAGGAACAATAAATTATGAATATCCAGTTTCACTTTTTTCCACATAGTTGCTCTCTCCCTGGTGAGAAGATCCTTGCAAATGAAGGATAACTAAAATCCCCTCAATTAAAACCCAACTTTAAGTTAGCTGCAAGCAGTTCATCTAGAATTTAATTCTTCAGAGTATTTGGCAACAAATGATTTTTTTCAGAATTAATCATTTCATAATTCATTAAATAACCCAGGGACTCAAAATGCATTTGTTTCTGGCACAGTTGATGAAAGAAGTCTTTGGAACTGTAAAAGTAAAGGAAGATGTAAAAAATGTCTATTTTATGTAATATATTTGCCCATGTGTAGCTGATGTTCCTCATTCTACAGCTATGGCTGACTTCATTACCATACTGACATATTAAGTGTGAGAGGATAAAAGATACAAAAAAACCCAATCTTTCTTTAGCTGGGTTAAAGTATACAGAAGCATACAATTCCTTGAATCTGGAGATGAAGAAACTGGTCCTCAGATGCTCTGTTCTTAAGGATGTTGTTTGCAGAATCTGACTGCTGATTTCTCATATATGAGGAAAGATACAAAAGGCTGTAACCAAAACAATACTGCGCTCCATCACCTGGTATGGGCACTGTGCTGCTAGAGAGTGAAGTGTCAGAGCTGACAAGGTAATTCTTACGACTAATGCTGCTATATTGTTGAATTTTAGGGTGGGCAGCTAACAGTGCGAGCCCTCTGTCTATACCACAGCCAGCACAGAAACCGAACAGCCTGAATGTGAATGCTAACAAGACGCCAATGAAAGGCGGTAAGTCATTTAGTTTTTGAGATGCTTTGCTTTGCTCTTTAACTGTGACTTACATCTTGCTAGTTTTCCCACCTCATCTACCATAATAGAGACTGTTTTTGTAGCATTTATGCATCAAGAGTTTTGTTGCTACTGCTTTGTTCTCTCAGTGTTGGTTATACGTATAGTGTCTGTATGTGTTTTGTTTGTAGGCTTCAATGCTGGTGGTATGTCAGAAGAATAACGTACTGAATAACAAGGGAGTTTGTTCTGCTGCTTCGATTTTGAGTCATACAGAAAAGCATCTGCATGCACTTTGTCTAAGCTAAAGAGTGTTCTGAGGCTCTAGGCTATAATACAGACTACTGATAAGGCAGAAGTGCCATTATCATAAATTTCATTGATAACATGCATCGTATCAGTAATTGTCTGATTGAAACAATTCACTTGTGGCAAGTGAGCAAAGGGTATAGTCCTGCTATCTACTGAGACAAAGCCCTGCTGATTTTGACTAGGAATTTTTGAATAGGGGAACCAGGAATGCATTGCTTCCTTATTCCAGTTAGCGGCCAATTTTGTGCATTCACTTTCAAACAGAAACTATATCAGATATGGTCAGTGCAGAAGGAAGGAACATTGTGTATTCCTTCCCCTGCCTCCCAGTATTAAACAAATGACTCCTTTTAGCCTAGTTAAGATGTTTTGGGAACTGGCTGGGAAATGAATAAGATGTCTCAGCTGCGATACCTTCACCAGAAATATAAAGAGCGTTCAGCTACTCCAAAATCTGTGTCTGTGAAAGTGACAGGTTCTCTAGCCTCACAGACACAGAGATGGAAATAAGACCAAGCAGAGCATATTTTGTCCATAAATTCCTTATTTCACAAAGAATGCTTTCATTTAATGTGTAACATCATCTTTCTGAGTAGAAGCGAACAAGATGTGCATCATGTACAAGAGTACATCTTGCTTTGCTAAGAACACAATGCCTGCTAAGCATGGGATCTCCAAAAAAAAATTGTACAATCATAGAATATCCTGACTTGGAAGGGAGCTATAAGGATCACTGATTCCAACTCCTGGCTCCATTCAAGACCACCCAAAAATCAGACCATATGTCTGAGAGCATTGTCCAGATGCTTCTGTAATTCTGGCAAGTTGGGGCCATGAATACATCCCTGGGGAGCTTGTTCCACCGTACCTTCTTTGTAGCAGCCAGAGTAACCTTCTCTTTGGTTTGAAAATCTGCCTTACATCAACGTCTGTATTTTGACGTAGACATACAGCATTTCAGCTGCTTTTAGTATTCAACATATTCCTGGTTCACATTTTTTTTTTTTATATCAATCAAAACATCTGCCCTTACATAGAAGCATATTCTGGACTATATTAAAAAAACTGTGGCCAGCAGGGTGAGAAAGGTGCTTCTACCCCTCTCCTCTGCACTGGTGAAACCTCACCTGGAGTACTGCATCCAGATATGGAGCCCTCAATACAGGAGAGACATTGACCTGTTGGAGCATCTCCGGAGGAGGTCCACAAAAATGATCCAAGAGATGGAACACCTCTCTTATGAGGACAGGCTGAGATTGCTGGGGCTGATGACCATTAGATGACCATTAAAGCTCCCTTCCAACTCAAAGGATTCTATGATTCTATGGAAATACCTTTCACTAAACAAAGCTAGAAAGAGACTATTTTTAATTAAAGTGTTCCTGGACTTATCGTGGCAGGAGGTGTATAAAGTACACAGGCAGACAGATGTAAAACATTTGTTCTTAATGAAGGTCCATATTCTTTTAAAGGTGGTGTTTTAAAATGCAATCACTCATTCTGATAGTAATAAGTGAAACAACAGCATGGCATTTATTTGACCTCGGCCAAACTTTCGGTCAGTTTTGTTTTGAAATAGCTGACAAGAAAGAACTCCAAGTTTGCACTTTTATTTATTTCTTTATTCATTTTTCCCCAGAACCTACAAGGAATCCTAAAGACTTGACTGCCTGGTTCAGTCTCTTTGCTGACCTTGACCCGTTATCCAATCCTGACGCTGTTGGGAAAACTGATAAAGAACATGAATTACTTAATGCATGAGTCAGCTGCCTATGGTAACTCACATTCTTCCATTCATCAACACCGTTCCGGGGTTAAAAAAAAAAAAAAAGCTAAATTAAAATTAGTATGTTGTTGTGAAACTTTAAAGTATGTGCCATGATAACAAAACGAAATCCTCTTTTATATAGGTACAGTTATTTGCTCTTGTTTTGTATAAAGAGTTTGCATTTATTTTCTACATGGATTTACAAAAATGAGTTTAAGAATTAGGGCAGATTTCTTGCCAAATTAGATTATCTATCTGCTGAAACACTGTCTGTGCCTGAGGTGATGCAGAGCTAACACTGGAATGAAATACAAATTGCAAACTTATTTTTTTATAATGTTTCTTGAGTAAATTAAAAAAAAATAATGTGAGGAGGCTGCATGAGTCAAACATCTATCGTGTGTAATATATATATATTGCTGCTACATTTGGATGTCAACTAAATTTGTTTTGTTAGTACTCACAATGAAAAATCTGTGCTGGAGCTAATTACTGAAGAAATACATTTGGGTCTATGCAGCCATGGAAATTGTGCCCTTTCTGATTTAAATTCTTAGACAAACTGTACTACCAAAATGGCCAGAAGTCTTCTTTTCTGACTTTTCTTTCCATTGCACCAACAGAATTTGCACCTGTTTGCAGAAGTTTCTTGCAACTGATGATTTACCATGCCTTCAAAACACTCATATTTCTGTTCAGAGTATTTTTCATCAAATTTATTTCTGAAGCATGTGTTACTTCGAGCTTGTTGTGACGTTAACTCTTTAATAAAATGATTTTGACAAGAAAGTCCTTTTATTCCCAGTGTTGGTTAAGTTGGTGGAGTGCTGTTGAGTTGGTATATAAATATGTTGATTCGGACTTGACAGGCATCTGAAGGTAACAGATGGCCAGTTTTTAGGCAGCACCTAATGATTCTTACCATTACCTCACATTGTTTCAGAATAGTGCTACGGTAGGATAATAAGAGAATGTGAATTTACGTGGTGTCTCTTTCTGTCCCAACTCTCTTTATAGCAAAGGAAGGTATAAAGGATGCGTCAGCAGCTGCTTAATATTGCAAGTTCAGCATGCTTGCTATATGTACTGTATAGGGCTTGCTTTGCAATTTATTATATTTGGACTTTTAAAATTCAGCTGATTTTCACCCCCGCATAGCTGTATGCTCAGTTGGTTAATCCTTGCCTTGGGGTCTGTTAGATAACTAAGTACCTGCACTGCATGCCTCAAAGTAACTGTGTAATACAGAAGTTAACTGAGCCAGACTGCTTCTCAAGCACTGTAGGACATCATCTGATGGCTGCAGTGAGCAACATGAATGTGTATTCTAGCTAAAAAGCTATGTGGTACTGGTGGAAGGGTGAGCAGGACTGACTGGGATCCAACTGGCTGAACCCTCAGCAAGTTTTAAACAGCTGCATACAAATTTATAATGTTCAAAATCCTGCTTAAGGTGCCACATAGCCATAAAGTCCAAAAATTGAAGGTATTTCCATTTTTGCCATTTATGCTGTTTATGTGTATTTTCATGCCTAGTGGATAGCCTGATCTTCTCTTTGTGGAGTACCCAGTGCTGGGTGCAGCCATTCCATTGTGCGGTCATTAGGACATGGAAGCTCATGCAGACAGGATACCTGTTTGTGAAGGTCGGTACTTCCTGCTCTCTGGTAATGGCTCCTTGCTCAGTAAGCTGTCACCTGTGGAGTCTCTCCTGAGCTGTGTAATATTGCAGGGGAGCAGCCTGAGGTCCTGACTTTGAGTACAGTCTGTGGCAGTAAGGAAGGCACCTGCAAAGATTATATTTGTCCTGATACTTGTTAGAACACTTGTGGGCCATCTAGTCTAGCTGATGGCTAAAGCAGTTCTGATAAAAGCGAAGGTGAGGCTATAGTGACTTCAAAACAGCTCATTAACTGTACTTTGAGTTAGAAAGAAGTAAGACTCAAAAAATTCTCATGTTTGGTTTTTTTTTGGTCACAGATTGTAGACTTCCAGGATGCTTAAAACAGACAAACAAAAGCCTCCTGTCTTGATTTGGAAAGTTGAGGACATGGCACAGGTACAGCTGAATGTGTTCTGAATCCTCATCATGACAGAACCCACAACTGCAGGTTTTTCCTCTAAACTTTAATACTGATCAGTTCACGTTACAAATCTTCCTGCATTATATCTTTTTAAAATTAAAGTGAGCTTTGAATTTTTAGCTTTCTGCCTATGCCATTTTCTCACACTTTTAAATTGAAGAAGCCAGGGATGTTTAAAACATAATTAATTCTGCTTAAAGAAAAGCAGTCAAAACCCCTATGTACAGCGTGTTATTATTGTGACCATTTCATTTAAGAAAATAGGAGCAGACAAACAAAGCACCTTGCAGAAAGGCATTTTTTGGTGGCAGAAATCTTAATGGCCGAGTTGGAAGCAATACCTCACTGATCATAATGTGTATGTTATGTGCTTGTCTACGGCCCGGGCTGCAGAGCAACTCCAAGCCACAGTGCCATTGTCAAAGGATTTTCTGTGATGTGTGCACAGGCTCAGCAGTAATTGGGACATCAGGGTAGCTAATCATTCTGGCAAAATTATGGATTGATTGTTCTACACACATAATGTTCATCTTGATTTAATATGCTTCATTCCAAATGCATATCCTTGTTTTGTAGCGGATTGTCTTAAAATAAAAACAGCTGCAGAACCCCTATGGCGGATGAAAACAGTGGTAATTGATTAACTGTCTTCATCAGGAAGTTTATTAAAGTTGATGTAGTGGATTTTGATGAGTCTGGGTTTTTGCAAATCCAAGAGCAGCTACTTCAGGGGGGTTGGAGTGTGCACCTTGGGAGACTGAACAGCTTGAGGAGAGAGCTAACATGGAACCTTTTCTGACCTCCTTAAGTGATCAGAGTTCAATTCCAACATCGTAGAATACAATGGAGCTCGTTCCCTTCTGTTCTTTCCACATGCAAAGCTCAAAGAGGGGAAATTTAGGTTAGATACAAGGAAAAGATATTTTGCAGTGTGGGTGGTGAGGCACTGAAACAGGTTGCCCAGTGATGTGGTTGATGCCCCATCCCTGGCGACTTTCAGGGCGAGGCTGGATTAGGCCCTGGACAACCTGATCTAGCCTTGGTGTCCCTGTTTATTGCAGGGGGGCTGGACTAGACCACCCTCAGAGGTCCCTTCCAACTCTAAGGATTCTGTAGTTCTATAAATTGATGTACTTTGATGCATGGAAGCTGGACCACGTGGCCTTGACAGCTGCAATGTGCAGGAGGTTGCTCTGAGGACCCAGGTGCTGTGTCGCATCAGACTTGAGTTTTCTCAGGGCCTTCTGGAATCTGCCATCATATACCACTGTAGGAGATCCTGGATGAGCACCAGTGGTTGTTGCTTTTACAGCATATATGGGGTGAGTTGGCCCTAAGGCAGAGGAGGAAGACATGGAAGGTCCTGCCTACTCTCTGCAGTTACTCAGAGTAACAGCAAGATCTTGATGTGGTAAAGGCATATGTGAGAGTCCTCCTCCCTTTTTCTAGCTCCCTTCCTCTTCTGTCCAGCAAGGAGCAACCACCTGCCAGGGAGACACAGTGCAGGCGCTAAGGAGGAGTTGTGTGGTCAGGTGAAGCCCTGAGTGCTGGGCAGCCTGTACTGCTGCTCACTCACCTCACAGGTGAGGGCAGGTTGAAGATCTGGACTTGTGCCACAGTAACCTGTGATCATCCAGGAGTCTTGTGCAGTTCTAGGCTTTCCTGGGTAACAGGAAGTAGCATAAGTAACAGGAAGCTGAGCCCTCACTGCAAGCTTGGCACACTGGCTCATCTAGAATTTGCTGTACCCACCCTCTGGTTGGCCTGCTTTTACAATTTAAGCTCTTTGTTAATGTCTTATTTTTAAATAAGCCACCATAGGGGAAGCCAGGAAGCAGAGGGTTTGCCTCAGCTGAGAAGCAGCAATGCTGAGACAGTCTAGCGCTGCATTGGTGAGCTGGGCATGTGCTGCTGGGGCTGCTGTCCTCACTCAGCATGTGAGGGAGGTGATTGTCCTCCTTTGCTCTGCCTTTGTAAGGCCCCATCTGAAGTATTGCATCCAGGCCTAGGGCCCCCAGCACAAGAAAGACGTGGAGTTCTTGGAGTGGGTCCAGAGGAGGGCCATGAAGATGCTCAGAGGGCTGGAGCACCTCTCCTATGAAGAGAGGCTGAGGGAGCTGGGCTTGTTGAGCATGGAGAAGAGAATGCTCCATGGAGACCTCATTGCAGCCTTGCAGTATCTATAAAGGGGGCCAACAGGAAAAACTCCTTATCACAGAGTGTAGTGATAGGACATAGGTTAATGGTTGTAACCTGAAAGAGGGTAAGTTTAGATTAGATGTAAAGAAGAAATTCTTTACTGAGGGTGGTAAGGCCTTAGCAAAGGCTGCCCACAGTAGTTGTGGATTCCCATGCATGGAGGCACGTTAAGCCAGGTTGGATGGAGCCCTGGGCAGCCTGATCTGGTGGGTGGTGTCTCTGGTTGGAACTGGGTGATCCTGAAGGTCCCGTCCAACCCAAACTATAATTCTGTGATGATGCTGCAGAGTGTATGAACCCAAAAGCACAAGGCACAGAGCCAGGGCTGTACACAGGTACCCCAGCAGCAGTACCCACTAATGGCCCAGCACAGGACTCAGGGACCCACGTCTGTGGCTGTGTAGACATAAAATCTGTTCCTCGGCCCTATCGCAAAGGATCCTCAAATAACAGGAATTCTCATTTTCTTCTACCTGGCTGAGTTTAATTATCGTCCCTGTGAGTGCAGCAGCATTAACACGTGCCAGGTATGACCCAGGTACCTTTAAGGCAACTGAGGCGCATAGCTGCCAGCAGCAGACAAGGGCAGCATGGCCTAGCAGGCCGGGCAGGGACAGCACGTTTTGCCCTCCAGCACCGGAGCAGCCTGGCTGTGCCATCAATCACTGCTCTACCTGGGTGTTTTATTAACAGTGTTTTCCTAAGCATTACCCTGACATTTCCCCTCATTCACTAATTATAAACCAGTCTAATTTTCCTGTTCACTAGAACGAGGTATTTGCCTGCATAGAGCCCACCATGACGCAAGGAGGCTGCCACTTCCATGTAGCCACGTACAACTCCCAGAAGTGAAGATACGGCTCATTCTACCTGGCAGGTGTTTACTTTGGTTGCATTGAAATCTTTATGGGGTAACGAACACTGCACACAAATACATCAGGAGTTAAGAAATGGCTGCAGACCAACCTCAGCCATTGGGTGCAGTAGCTGAGCTCAGTCTCCCTTCTTTTTAAACAAAAGACCCCAGAGACCTGCTCTGTAGGGTGTTGCTTTTGTTTTGTACTTCCTCAGCTATTCCCACAGTAGGAAAGGCCCCAGGACAGGTGCTGGAAGCCATACGCTTCATGAACAGGCTGGAAATAATATGCTACACAATGAAATCATCTGCTCTGTCTCTACCTATGTCAGTAGATAACAGCTGGCTATGTGAAACAAGTACACTGAACATAGCAGGAGCAAGATCCAGCAAATAAAAAAAAAGGAAAGAAAAAACAGTAACCCTACTGTTACTCCAAGTGCAATCCTCATAATAAATCCTGGACACACAAATATTAAATTCATTGGCCACTGAAGTAACTGCTTTGCTGTTATAACTGCTGAGGCAGTCAGCACTGAAGTTGAGTACTCGAGCTTCAAAATAGCGAAGCCTGACAGAGGTGGCCTCACCTATCTAAACATGGCAGGGTTTAAGCCTGATTCCCAAATGCCTCCTATACTGCTCAGTCACAGTACCTGCCCAAGGCTCAGGTCCAGGGGTATCCCAACCCTTAATCTAAATGTGGGCCACCACCCTCCCACCACCTACGCCATATATAGAGCAGACACTTGCCCAGCTGTTAAAGAAGAGCTTGTAAGGGCTCTGATCTGACAGAAAAGTTCACCAAAAAAAGAAAAAGGGAGAGATGTTTGAGCCAGAGCCAGCCTGGCAGCGAGGAGCACCAGCAGTGACACCACAGCCTTCAGATGGGACCTGTGGTCACCTCTACTTGTGTACTTGTTGTTACTCACTACTCTACTTCAAGTACCAAACCACAGGCAAGCAAAGCCTACCTGCGAGTGTGTGCAGCCATTTCTGCTTTTCACGCAGGGAAATAATGATCAAGGAAATGCTTAAATGAACAACATCTTCCCGTCGCCCACCCCTACCCCTCCCTTCTCACTCCCACGCTGCGCACTTTGTGGCTTTTGCTTTCATTTTGAAGGGATCTGATCTGGGTACCCTGGCTTTGCTGACCTTTGCTGCTTCTCAGTGTTACTGCTGCGCTTTGAAGGCTTGGAGGGACCTCAGAGTGTCTGTCAGTCCTGCAGCTCGCTGTTCAAGCAGTGGGAACTTTGCCAAAACAAAGTAAAAGGGAAACAGGATTAAAAAGCAAACAGAGACATTCAGGAAGAAAGGCTGCACTGCCTGCCTCAAATCCACCCCGTTCCCCCCGCTCCCCTCCATGTTAACAGCCCACGCTGTTAGCAAACATTAAATGCAATCAGAAAACTCAAGAGATCCTCAATGGGTCATTTTTCTACTGGAGATTTCAGGAGCAGATTGAGCTGCCTGTCCTGGGGCTGCTTTTAATGAACAGTACAGCTTGCCTGAAAGTGCTTTGGGTTCCCCCTCCGCTCCCTATGAACGCACAGAGTATCTAACAGAGAGCTTAATTGAAGTTGATGTACATTGTGTTGTTCAGTTTGATAGTTGTTATCCAAGTGAAAAAAAAGGAAGTGTTCTAAGAAAGTGCTTTTGTGGCCCTAAAATAAGTCCTCCTGTTGTGCAGCACTGCCAGAAAATAACATGTTCCTTTCCATGGGGAGTACTGCCAAAATGAAGCAAGTTCCTTTCCACAGGGCAGGCATAACCCACAACTGGAAGAAGCCTCATGTTCTCAGGGGGGTTCGAATCACCTTGAGATCTGCTGCAGAGACAACTCAGCAGGGCACAATCAATCCTGGAGTGCACTGATAACTTTGTGATGCAGTCAGTTGAGGAGCTGACACTCAGCAGGGTCTCATACTTACAAATGAGGAAGAACTGGTTGAGAATGTGGAGGCTGTGGCAACATTTGGCTGAAGTCACCATGAGGTGAAGTGTAGGATCCAGAGGAGAAGAAAGAAAAGCAAAAATCCTTTGGCCTCTTCAGGCACCTGCTTGGAACAACCGCCTGCAATACAGCCCTGGAAGAGTCCAGGAATGCGGGCTGATTCTCAAGGATCACCTCCTCTCAGCTCAGTGATAGTCCAGCCCAGCAAGCAGGAAATCAAGGCACGATGGCAGGAGGTGTGCGTGGCTGAACAAAACTGAAACAAAAAATGGAAGCGGACAAAGGGTGGAAGTGGGAGCAGGTGACCCTGTTCAGCCTGGAGAATAGAAGGCTCAGTGGGATCTTATCCATGTGGATACATTTCTGAAGGGAGGCAGGGAGGTGGGATGCCAAAAACATAGAGCAGGACCTTTCTCAGTGGTGCCCATTAACAGCAGAAGAGGCAGTGGGCACAAACTGAAATGCAGGGAATACCATTGAAACATAAGAAATTCATCTTTTACTTTGAGTGTGGTCAAACACCAGAGTATGTTGTCTGGAGGGACGGAGTCTGAATCCCTGCAGAGACTCCAAACCCAACTGAACATGGCCTGAATGAGGTACACGCACCCACTGAAATGCTAAATGTTTTTCAGAGCTTTCTCAGGAGGTGCAGTGAGTTGTAGCTAATGCAAAGGAATCATCAGAACAGAGTCAGGCATTTGTTTGTCTGCTTCCTAACAACAAGGCTTCATTTCCAAAGGCAACACCCTTTCCTCATTTTTCACAAGAGCGAGTTCTTCCTTCCCTATGTAACAAGCCCAACCATCCCACCAAGTGTATGGAAAGGGAGCTGTTCCTCCCCAAGAAACTTCTGCATCATAGAGGCAGGGCGAGAAATTCTTATCCAGACAAAAATCTGAAAGGAGTAATTGCATCGCCCATCATCTCGGCACCAAACCTTAACAAGGGATCTACTTCTCTTTGCTTTGTCCTCCTTGGAGAAAGAACCTCCTTCCGCCAAATCCCATAGCATCCCTGAGCAAACACGACTTCCCAGCCAACAGCTGTACAAATCACTGCAAAGTTTAACAGCACACCTCACTATGTGTATACACCAGAAGAAAAACAAAACCCATGACCAGGCCATATTTTTCTACAGGCACAGTTATTAGAACAATCGTGCTTTGTTAACAAGCTTAGTCTAATTTTGGGAGGAATAAAAGATGACAAATCTTCCTCTTCTCCCAGGTTGTCAGCTCTGCTGC